>WBMV01003906.1:747563-769106 GCA_013396655.1 Campylorhamphus procurvoides
GGGGCGGCCGGGACCGGCGGCGGGGGAACCGGGGCTCACGGCGGGGGCACCGGGACACCCGGCTGGGGAACCGGGATGGGCACCGGGACACCCGGCTGGGACACCGGGACACCCGGCTGGGGCCGGGACGGGCACCGGGACACCCGGCTGGGGGACCGGGACACCCCTCCGGGGCTGGGACGGGCACCCCACAGCGCTGAGGGTCGGGACGGGCCTGGCCACGCTCCCAGCCCCGGGGCCGAGTGGCGATGCCGGTGCCCCATCCCAGTGCATCCCAGTGCATCCCAGGCCCATGTCCCCTCTCAGACCCAGACGCGCAGTTTCAGAGCTCCTGGGTTTATTTAGCAGGACGAAGCCGGGCAGGAGTTGCCGTGCCGCGCTTGAGGCATGAAGGAGCCTCTGCCTTGGGGCTGGGAGAGGGGCCCAGGCACACACAGCTGGCCTGGCACATCCAGGGGTGCTGTCACTGCCCAAGGGAGGGATCCCTGGTGTGGGATTGATCCAGGGCCCCCAGTGACCTCTGTCAGCGGTGCCTCTTGCGGATGGCGATGAGCTCCTGGTGGATGGTGCTGAAGCTGGGCCGCTTGCAGGGGTCGTACTCCCAGCAGCACCGCATCAGCTGGTACACCTCCTCGGGGCACTGCTCAGGGGGGTCCAGCCGGACACCTGGGGGCACAGGGATGGAGACACGGCAGCCTGGACCACCAGTCCCTCACCGCCCACAGCCCCATCCAGCCCACCCCACAGGCACAGCTGCACAGTGGACCCACTGCGCTGGACCCACAGCTCGCAGCAGCCCTCAGGGGCCAGCCTTGGCTGTGTCCCCTACCCTGCTCCACTGCCTCCCGTGTCTGCTGGTTGCTGAGGTTGGCGTAGGGGACAGCGCCCAGGCTGAAGGCTTCCCACAGCAGGATCCCAAAGCTCCAGACATCACTCTCTGAGCTGTATCGGCCTGGGGACATGGAACGGGATGGCAGCTGGGGACACCCATGTCACCGCTGCCTGGTTGTGCCCGCACGCCTGAGGGTCAGGGTACTCTGGATCTCTGACTCCCTCCTCAGGATTAGGTGCGTGGGAACTGGGCAGTGATGGCTCCCAGCTGAGCTGTGGGGTGCTAGGCTGTACCCAGCACCATCCCATACCATAATTGAGCGCTTCAGGGGCCGTCCACTTGACAGGGATCTGCTTCATCCCCCCTGTGGAGGCATAGATGCCATCCTCCTCCTCCCGTGACATCCCAAAATCACTGATCTTCAGGGTGTTCTTTTCCGTCACCAGGCAGTTTCGAGCAGCCAGGTCCCTGGGGCAACCCCAAGCCATCAGCTGTGCACCTGGCTGTCCCTGGGGCTCCAGGATAGTGAGGGTTCCAGGGCTGCCCCTGCCTTCCAAAGCCTACCTGTGGATGCAGTGCTTGCTCTCCAGGTACTCCATGCCTGCAGCAGCATTCTCCGTCATCTTGATCAGCTCCTTCACCCGCAAGTGGGGCCCCTCACTACGCAGGAAGCTCAGGAAGTCCCCCCCTGCCCCCAGATTGTGGAGTTGGTGAGTGCCTGGGGGCACCTGGTGATCTCACCTGTGCTTAGGGATGATGGGATGGAGCCACTCACCCTGCACCAGCTCCATGACGATGTAAATAGGCTGTTTCTGTGTGCAGACACCGATGAGCCGCACAATGTTTGGGTGCCTGTATTGCTTGAGGATCCTGTGGGGATAAGGATGGGGACCATATGGGGGGACCCGACTGCCCCAGGCACAGGCCACCCAGTACTGTCCCCACAGTGCTCTACCCAGTTGGCCCAGGGACGCAGCCCTCAGCACAAGGGTGCTGCAGTCCCAGGAGGGTTGATCGACCCCAAAAATGGATGGACAGGATGGGACAAGCATGGTGGCCACACAGACCTGGCTTCCTGCAAGAACTTGGCCTTGAGCTCAGGCGGGAGGGTTTCTCGGCAGGATTTCACAGCCACGGGGGTGTTGTCAGCACGTAGGCGACCACTAAACACCTCCCCAAAGTTACCCTGCCGAGACACAGGCACACTGGCTCAGCTCACCATGTGGCCCAAAGTAAGCCCTGTCTTTTTGCAGGCCACTGTGGGGGCAGTCAGACCCTCCTGCAGACCCCAGAGCACCCCAACTCACCCGGCCAATGCGCTCCCCCAGCAACACATCCTCATGGTTGAGCACCCATTTGTCCTGCAGCAAACAACACCAGTGAGCTGTTCCCCAGCCCTCATCTCCGTGCAGTCCCCTCTCAGACAGCCCTAGAGAGGGTCCCCAGCCCTCAGGACCCCTCAGGCCTTAGTTCCCCCATCTAGCCGGAGAAACATGCCTGGAGCTCCCAGCCCAACTGTGGGCAGGCGAAGGGGTTGGGCAAGGCTGCCCTTGCTCAGGGGGCCTGTTCCCCTCCCCACTGCCTGTGTCACCTTGGGCACAGCCCTGGCCAACACAATGCCGCTCTTGCGAGTGATGGGCTGCTGGCTCTGCAGGAGATGCTGGATCAGCAGCGGGATGCTGGGGAAGCTGTCCCCCTCCAGACGGAACATGTTCTGCAGGGAGGGAGGCTGAGGGGTTGTGCTGGGCAGGGACCCCCACCTGTTCACGTGGGGCTGCCCTGACCATCCCCCCTGCCCACGGTCACTCACGTCGGCGGCTTGGATGATGAAATGCCGGGGCTGCCCGTCCCACAGCACGCTGAGCACATACTCCTGCTTGCCCTGGCTCTCCCGCACCAGGAAGTCCCCACTGCAGGTGAGCAGCTCCTGTACCTCTGAGCGCGGGATGGCCCCGTGGTACCAGACCTGCTGGCACAGCGGCTTCTGCACCTCCGGGATCAGCGTTACGGGGGGAGGCAGCTGGAAAGAAACAGGGTGAGCCCAGCCATGCCCGTCTCCAGGAGTGGGGCAGCAGCAGTGCCTGGACACTGTGCCCAGGGCAGGTAGAAGCAGAGTGTAGAAGGGCTGTAGCAGAGAGGGGAAGGGGCTGTGGGGACAGAGAGGAAAGGGCAGGGGGGGGCCAAAAGGGCCAGCTGAGTGGAGAGCAGGGTGGCTGGAGGTGCCCAGGGACTCACTGAGTACTTGGGGCTGAAGATGCCTGTGATGTGGTTCTTGAGGGTCTCCAGAGTGCTGGCCCCACTTCGCTCCTGCTCCTGGAGGGGGAGGTAGGAGCTGTGTACCAGCTGGGAAGGACCCAATCCCTACAGCTCCCCAGGTGTAGGAGGCAGGCTCACCGTGGAGGAGACAGAGTGCCGGTCCTCTGGCACAGGCAGGGCAGGTAAGGGGTCCCCGGGCCCCAGCTCTGCCAGCTTCCCTGCCAGCAGGTCCCGCTGTGCCCGCAGCTTTGCCTGGGTGCAGAGGCAGCTCTCGAGCTGCTGCCGCACCTCGTGCAGTCCCTGCCGCCTGCTCAGCAAATGCACCCTGGGAAGGGGATGGGGTGGTCAGCACCCGCCACCCTGGCCCCTCGCCCCCCATCCACTGCACCTCACCGTTTCCCAGGGCTCCAGCCCTGCTCGTCGCCATGGATTTCTGCCTTCAACTCCTGCATGCGCTGCTCCTTACTGCTTACAGCCTCCGTGGCAGCTGCCAGCTCCTCCTCGACTGAGGTCAGGCTGCAAGAGACACATGCCAGCAGGCTGAGCCCCTGCTCCTAACCTGCCCCTGCTCACAGCTGGCCCTACTCACCAGTGCTGGACACTCTCAAGTGTCAGCTCATTCAGCTGCAGCTCCCCCGCTGCCAGGCTCTCTGTCTCCTCCAGCAGGCTCTCATCGAAGGACACAGCTGGTGGCACCTTGGAGTCGTACCTGTGGGCACCCAGCATGGCTCTACCTCCATCTGCCCTTTGCCAGCTGCTGGCAACTGTGGGCAGCAGGGCAGTGCCCAGCAGAGAGGCTGTGGCTGCACAGGGGCATACTGGTGGCTCTGGATGAAGCCGCTGTACTCGGTGGCAGGGTTGACGGCCTGGATGGCAACAGTGATCTCATGGTGCACGGCCAGCACATCCTCCTGTACCAGACTGCTGATGCTGCAGTACTCCTCAAGGATCTCCTTTCTGTGGGAGCACTGCTGTTTCTGGGGGGCTGTGGTGGTGCCCAGGAGTTGGCAGTGGGGTTAAGGGCTGGCAGCAGGGTTCAGGATGGGGAATGGGGTGTGGGATGGGCAATGGGGCACAGCACAGGCAGCGGGGTGGGCAGGGCTCTTACAGGACGAGGACCATCTCCTGCTGCAGACTGTAGAGGGACTGGTGCAGGCTGGGCAGAACCCGCTGGTAGTGGTGCTGGTGGTGCAGTGCAGCTGCCTGCACAGCCAGCACATACTGATTGTGCAGGGCATAGAGCTTCCAGAGGCTGCGCACATACTTCTCCTTTGCTTTGTCCCGCTCTTTGTCTGTGGGCAGAGGCTGTGGAAAACCCCAACTGCCAGCACACCACCAGTCTCAGCACTGCAGCACATCAGCGAGAGGGAAGGGCACCTGGCAGGTCTGGGGCAGGGGTCAGGGGGTGATGGGCTGGGAGAGGGTCCCAGGGCAGGCAGGGGGATCAAGGCTGGCATGGTTACACCGTGACACAGGGATGTTGCTGACCCACGGCGTGCTATTCCTTAGACTTTTGCCTGGCTCCTTGGGGACCAGGCTGGGCTCTCCCTTTGCTGCCCACCCCAAGAGCCCCCACCTGCTCCAGGATGGGCCATGATTCCCACAGTGTGCAGGGTGGCCCAACCATCCTCAAGAGGGGATGCAGTGGGGCAGGGCTGGGGGCCAGGCCGGTACCTTTGCTGGCCTCTTGGTACTTGCGCTTGGCCTGGGCGCTGTCACGTGCCAGGCTGCGGTACTGCACCTTCAGCTTCTCCATTTCCTGCTGTGTTGTCTGGGGAGGGACATGGTTCAGAGAGTGGGGCCAGGGATGCCCTCACTCCCCTGCTGCCCCCCACATACCCGAGTGTACTCCTGGCTGAGCTGCTGCCACTGCTCACTGAAGCTCTTGCGCAGCTGCTGCTTGTCACGGATGAGGAGGCTTAGCTTGGCCAGTGGCCCTGCCACCAGCTCCTCTGCGTGCTGCCGTAGGATCTGGCTCAGCGTCTCTGTCCGGCTCACCAGCACCCACCAGGTCTGCAGGATGCCAGCGTATCAGGGACAGTGTGGCAATGGGACCCTCCAGCACCACACCAGGTTCTGCAAAGTGTGCTCCTGCTCTGGGGCATCCCGACCTTTTCAATCTGGCCACCATTGTCACCATGGAGCTGGAGCTGCCCGGTACCTTCCTGCTTCTCCACCTGGGAGAACATGTGGTGCAGCATTCCTGCGTACTCCCGGTCGCTCTTGGCACGCTGCGACATCCACTTCTTCATCAGCTCCAGGAGACGCAGCTCCCGGTCCTGCAGCTGCAGCAACATGCTGTGCCCCTGTGGGCACCACAGCTCCGGCCCGAAGCCCATGGCACCACCGTCTGGGTCTGGGGGGTCTGTGGGATGCCAGGACAGCCTGAGCGACGGCTGCTGCCCCACACCGCTTGCACCAGTGGCTGGGACCCTTTGTGTTTCACATCCTCCCACCCGATCACCCAGCACATGTGGCAGGGCAGACCCTCCAAGCTCCCCATGATCAGCCTTGAAAAGTGCATTCAAAGCAGCAGAGTGAGCATTCCAAGCCCTGTAGGAGCTGGAGCCTGTAGGGACGTGCCAGAGAGGAGGAAGTGTGGGGTCAGACACAGCAGCGTCACCTCAGTTGTACATGGGGCTGCTCCTTAGGGCAGTGCAGCTGTACCCCCCAGCCCAGCTGAGCACCAGTCCCTGTGCTCTCATAGCTCCAGCCCTGTCCTGCCTGTTGGCACTGTCATCCCTGTGTCCACAGTGTGGGAGCTCCCAAGGATCAGGGCTCCCCTGGGAAGCTGGCAGGAGCAGGATAGGGTGCTGAGCCTCAGAGGAAGCTGCTGAGTCAGGACGTGCCCCAGCACCCAGGACTCCAGCATGGCCATTGGGAAGCTGGAAGCCAAACCAATCCCAGCAGGGGTCTCAGGGTGCTCTGCCCCTCGATAAGAGCACAGCAGGAGCAGGAGAGTGCTACGGCACCTCCCTGCATAGGGCAGGACGTACCCTGGCACAGCCCCTTACCCTGCTGAGAGCCAGGGCCAAGAACCCCCGCCAAAGGTGTCCCCTGTCCCTGCCAGCACCCTGCTGGGGCACAAGCCCTCCAACCTGCGTCTGCTGTGAGGTCCCTGCTGTGGGGCTGCTGCTGGTGTCCTGCTGGAGTCAAGGCTGGCGTGGTCTGGACCCGGTGCAGCTCTGGCTCCTGGGGAGGAACAGGAAACCCGGTGCTGACCATACAGCCATTGCGAGATTTCCTGTGCTTCCTCCCTCCCTGCCAGTCCCTGCATCTGGCAGCTCCCAGCCCCGTCCCCTCCCAGCTGCTTCCCACCAAGGCCTGGCACCATCAGGGTCTAGCCCTGCATACCCAGGGCTCTACTGCCATTGTGGAGCCTCCACCCAGCCTTGGTCTGCAGGGCTGTCACCCAGCAAAGCCCCCTCAACCATGCCTAGTCCTGTCAAACCCACAGCTCTGCTCCACACCTCTGTGCCCCCAAGAGGCTGCAGGATTTGAGGGGTCCCCAGAGCTCTGTACAGCCCCACTGAAGGGTGGCCACCTTGTCACCATCCCCAAGCCTGGCTCTTGCGACTGTGAAAGACCACAGGACAGAGCACCCACTGCACAGACACCCACAGGATCATGTCCCAGCCCTCACTGCCAGTCCATACCTGTATGGCTGGGACTCTGCTCCCTGCAGCAGTCCTGGGCACTTCCTCCTCAAAGGGTTTCACTGGTGCCACAGTGGCACTGCTCAGCCCTGACAGCTGCATTGCTGGGCAGCTCCCACCACCAGTGCCACTGCCGAGTGCCACCACATTATGTCCCCATTGCTGGCACAACCAGGCCAGCTCCGTTCTGCTCAGCCTTGACGCTGCCTGGGTGTTTTGGGCTGAGCAAGGTCCTGTGCCCAGCAGGGAGGCCCCAGCCCCAGAGGAGTGTCACAGTCACTTGCAGGACACTACAGGAGCAATTCCACTTAAAGGAAGTCAGAGAAAAAGCGTGTCAAACAGGAGCTTTGCTGAATTACCTTCCCACAGCGGAGCAATGTGGGGTGGGTCATACCACGAAGCAGGTCCATGGCATGGCACGGCATGGGCAGGGGCTGCTGTGGTGATGCTTCTCCCAACACCAGCATCCCTTCAGCATCCCCCCAGGCAGCATGGGTTCCTTCCCTGCCTGTGCCAGGCTGCAGCTCCCTTCCCTGGGGAAGCCTCAACCACTGCCTGCCCCCAGCCCGGCCTCATGAGAACAGGAAGAGCAGGGTGAGCATACTGCAGTCCCTGCATGCTGAGGGAAACTCACTCCTGACCACAGGAAGCCACTGTGGGCACAGCAAGGCCGAGAGGCTCCACAGAGAGGAGCTGCCTCTGCGAGCATGCGGAGCCCTGACAAGCCCTCCTGGGGGGGACAGGACCCTGCAGGGGGTTTTGTGGGGCTGAGGTGGGCTGTGTCTGCAGATTGGCCAAAGCATAAGTAGCTGCCAGGTCCAGTCTAGCCATTTCTGCACCAGAAGCATCATGCTCCAAATGCAGGCTGCTGCTGGACATGGGGCTGCAGCTGGTCCCCAGGCCACATGGGAAAGGCTCAGCTACATCCTGTGCGAAGGTATGGAAGATCCCCAGGCTTTTGAGCCCCCACTCCTCCTCCACTGACTGCAGCCAGCTCCCAAATTAGCTGTCCTCACTGCACGTCCTCATAAGAGATGCTTCCCTTTGCTCAGGTGAGGCACAGTCTCTGCTTGTCCCCACCACATCCCCTGCCCAGCACCAGCTCCTGCCCACAGTCAGGGAAGGGCAGTCCTTGGTTCCTCTCTGGCAGCTGCAGGGCAGATCTGGGTGCCTCTGGGGCCCACGGCCAGGCTGCCACCCCAGTCAGGGTGCCTGCAGCACACACAGCACAGGGAGCAGAGCTGGTTTGCATAGATCTGAACATTTAATAACTCAGTCTCTCTAGCGTTATATCCACATCCATTAAATTAAAAACAGGCTCAGGAGGCAGCTCCCGGCTGATTAAATTACAAGAAAAAATTACTGTGCACCAAAAAGTTGTTATAGAAAAATAGTCCTGTGGCCCCTGGCCAGCAGCTCCATCCATGGCTGGCGCGGGTGGGAGCCCGTGCCACAGCCCTGGTGTGTGGCAGCGGACGGCAAAGGGGCTCGCGGCACCAGCCCCCAGCCCGCGGGGAAGGGGCAGCGAGGGAAGGGGCTCCAGCAGGGAGCAGAACGGATTGTCACCAAATGGGGGCAAGGCACGTCGGGGGCTGGGGCTGCAGGGATGCCAGGCGCTGCCCGGCACAGGCGGGGTGCAGGCAGAGCCAGGGCAGTGCTGGCACCAGGGCTGCCTGAGCCCTACCTAGGGGGCAGAACACGAGGGCCTGGGATAGGCCCCCAGAGCAGGGTCTGTATGAGGGGTCCCTGCCCAGACTGTGGGCTGCACCACAGGCACGGGGGAAGGCAGTGCCCGGCCCCCCACTCACCGGTGCCAGGGTTCCTGCCCACTGCAGGCAGCCATGGTGGGATGGGCAGAGAGCGGGCAAGTGGGCAGCAGCAGCCGAGGCCTGGCCATTATTGCTGTTGAAGGGCACGGGTGGAGGCAGACAGGCCCAGCCAGGGGACAGGGAGCCAGGACACAATGGACCAAGCCAGGGATGCAGCCTGTTGGGGGCTGAGGGTGGCAGGGGCAGGGGGACACCATGGCATGGGGTGGGCTCAACCCTGGGAGGCAGAGCCACCCCTGCCCCAGGCAACCCACCTTGAGCCATGACAACCAAGAGATCACACAAGCTGCCCACCCTGAAGGACTCACAGGATGCCAAGCAGCAGCTGCCCGCCCAGGGTAGGAGACACAGCTGCCAGCACAGGGCTAGGGGTCCCACTGCCACCAAACACCCCAGCATGGGGCACAGGATGGATATGGGGCTAGGAGAGATGGTGCAAGACTGGGACGGTGCCGTGCTGGGGATGGTGCCGGCAGGGCCATGCCAGGCTGCCCAGGCTGGGGCAGAGGGACGGTGCCAGTGGGTGGGAGCCCCAGGCTGCTGCAGTGTGGGAAAGGGCAGGGGCAGAGTCCGGGGCCCCTCGGCCTCACCTGCCCCGGCCCTGCAGTGCTGGGCAGGGAGGAGGGAGGGGCAAGAGGGCTCATCAAAGGGCACTTTGGTCTCTGATGAAGGCAGTCCTCTCACTGTGGGCCTCATAATCCTCACCATCTGACTCGGAGGGGCCTTCCTCCTGCCAGATGTCAGAGGGGAGCCCCTTGTAGGAAATGATCCCACTGTCCAGGGCATAGACCTTCACACCCCGCAGGCTGAAGCCTGAGCGTGCCTGCAGCACGAGGAAGATGGTGACAAAGATCACGACAATGAGGACGCAGCTGAGGCTGGCGATGAGGACGGGCAGGTTGACTGGAGAAGAGGCCTCGGCTGGCCCCTCACCATCTGCCAGGGCAGGGGATGCACGGCTGCTCTGTGTCTGGTGGGAGCAGGAGAGGTCCAGACTGCTGAAGTGAGAGTGCGCAGGGCAGGTGAGGCACTGGTTGGGGCCGGGTCCCGTACAGGTGGCGCAGGAGGGGTGGCAGGGCAGGCAGAGGTGGGGTGTGATGGGCTCCACGCTGTTCTCCAGGTTGTAGTGCGTGCTCTGGATGCCGGGCGCAAAGCCAGGAGGGCAACGCTTCAGGCAGCTCTTCTGGTGCAGGTAGTACCCCTCCTCACAGACTGTGGGACAGACAGGGTCAGCATGGGCTGGGCACCACCTTGGCCCCCCATCCCCTTTGCACCAGTTCACACTCACCCACGCAGGTCTGGCTGGGCGTCAGAGTCTTGCAGCCACTGCTCTCCAGCTGGCTGGAGAGGCTGGGGGAGTCGGTGGCCGTCCCATATAGCACAAGTGTGAACTTGGTCAGCGTGCCTGCAATGATGTGGGTGAGAATCACCAAGGTGCCTGCGAGACTACTCATGCTTGGGACAGGCACAGGGAGGGGGCTCAGCTTCCCTCCACAGCTGCCAGGAGACAGCAGGGCTGTGCCTGTGACCTGGGAGAGTTCCTGATGTGGAGTCATTCCCTTGCACAGGGCTGCCCATAGGGCAGGGAAGTCAGGCCAGCTGGCATGGGGTCACCTGCTGCCTGGACTCCTGCTGCCCCAGAGGGGCTGCATCCCCACTCCACATGCCCAAATCCAGTCTCACCCCAGCCAGGTCACTCAAAACATCAGAGGTGTTATCAGCCACTCAGCTTGGGAGCAGCAAGGGAACCTGAGTGGCTTAAAGGAAGGCAGTGTAGGGGGGGCCCAGCCCTACCATAGTTGTTGGCATCACTGGTGTTCTCAATCTCTAGCACCCACTCCCCGGAAGGGTCCTCATCCCACGAGTGTGTTGTCATGAAGGCCCAGTCATTGAAGCCATCAGCAGAGAAGTCATGGGGCCTGGGTGACAGGGGTAAGACATGGTTGCCAACATATCCCAAACACACCTATGCCAGCCCAGGCTGGGGGCCAGCCTAGAGCACCCCACAACCTGGCACCTACCTGGCAGCCAGGAGCGTGGAGCGGGTGCCCATGGGGCTGACCAGGTGGATGGCCAGGTCCCCACGTCGGTTGTAGGACAGCGTCAGTCTGGCCTGTGCATGCTCCAGCCGGCTGATGTAGTTGGCTTTCCCCAGGCAGGCGTCCACCTTCCGCCGCACTTCCAGACGCTTCCCAATGTCCCTGCCAAGGCTGGGCATGAGTGAAGCCAGTCCCAGACCAGGGAGACATGACAGGGTGCCCCAGTCCCCACTCCCTGCTGTGGGGCTCTGTGGCTGTCCTGGGGACTGGGCACTGTGCGCCAGTGCAGCTGGAGCAGGAATCAACCCTGCAATGGATGGGAGTGGAAGCATCTCCACCCCGTTCCCCGGTGGGTGCAGACTGCCCCAGCTCCCAGGCACGAGGGGATCTGTCCTGCCACTCCATCCATTGCCCTGTGCAGCCCTGAATGGGCCCTTTATTCACACACTACAGGCCAGCTACACCCTGCACAGCACAGCCAGGGACAGGATAGTCACAGCCATTCCTATCCTGCTGCTGGCATGCAGCTGCTCTCCCCACAGCCCCTGCCCTGGTGCCAGCATAGGATGTGCCCACTGTGTCCAGTCAGGGCTTCGTCCCCAGGAAGTCAGGCCAGAGACCAGCCCTGGCTCTCTTCATGCCCAGGCACCCACAGGGAGTTCCCCAGCCGCACACAAGACTGCACATGTGGCCCTGTGCCGGCGGCAGCCAAGCAGGAGTCAAAGGAGCTTCTGTCTGCCCCCTGAAAAGCCCCTCTGTCCAGGATGACTTGTGCTGGCTGTGCCCCAACTGCAGTGCCCCAGCCTGCCCACACCCCCCGGCCCAGCCCCACAGCAGATAGGCTCAGTAGCTAATGTCAGTACTGAACAGCTGGAGGCACCTTTCCGAGCTCTCCCCAGGCTCTCGCAGGAGGATGCTCTGAGGGTCTCAGCAGCAGCTCAGCTCCTGCTTTGGGCCCAGAGGCTCTCAAGCTCCTGTGTGGGACAAACACC
The DNA here is from genome assembly GCA_013396655.1 of Campylorhamphus procurvoides. Taxonomy (NCBI): domain Eukaryota; kingdom Metazoa; phylum Chordata; class Aves; order Passeriformes; family Dendrocolaptidae; genus Campylorhamphus; species Campylorhamphus procurvoides. The sequence goes on from WBMV01003906.1 coordinate 759,168, forward strand.
AGGTGATGCCCTCCCGAGCTCACCAGCCCTTACCTGGGCTCCGTGAGGATGTCAATGACGCACTTCCTCTGAGGTCCCACTGTGGTCCAGTTCTTGGCCAAGCTCACCATGGCCCCGGCATCCAGCAGGCCGTAGCCATAGGAGTGGCTGACTGTGAACAAAGAGGGAGTCAGCACCACTCCTGAGGGAGCCAAGACAGGGACACTTGCCCAGCCATGCTGCATGCTCACCGGGGCCTCCTGCCACCTCCACCTGCCAGGGCTGCGAGGGCACTCTGCCCCAGCAGCCCCAGGCTAGTGGTGCATGTGGGAATGGGAGTCCCTGGTCCCTCCCCAGCACCCTGGTACCTTTACGGCCAACTCCATTGGTGACCCAGTCGTTGGCGTTGAGGTGAGCTGGCTTTGAGGTCTGCACCACCAGGTGCTGCATGTCCCGCCAGGTCAGGTTCTTGCTACAGGGAAACAAGGGGCTCAGGTCAGTGCCAGCTCCTGCTGGCCCCACACAGGTCTGTGTCCAGGCACCACCGCCATGTGGGACTGGCACAGCTGCCCCTGCCCAGCCTCTTCTGTCTTGTCCTTACTTGGCTTCCAGGGCGAGGGCAATGATGCCAGCAGCCAGGGGTGCCGAGGCTGATGTCCCAGTATGCAACTCAGTGCATTTCTGTCTGAGGTCAGTTGTCACCTGTGACGAAGAATACCAGGGTGGGAGGTGCTGCAAGCCCATCCCACCCCCAGAGCCCGGGTCTGCAGAGAGCAGCAGCCCCTACTCACAATCTGCTTTTCGTTCTGGTTGCCACTGCTGTATGTGGTGGCGAGGGTGGAGGAGCAGGCCTCACTGTACCAGGGCACGTTGCCATACTGTGTGGTGCTGCTGATGGACAGCGTGTAGATGCTGTTGGTGTAACCATCACAGTTGCAGCTGTCGTGCTCACGGCCCCCGTTCCCAGATGCCCAGACGAAGATGGAGCCCAACCCTCCTCGGCCCTATCAATGGACACAATGTAAGGGCCAGCACTGGCACCATTGCAGGCAGAAGCCACAGGCTGGAGCTGGCAACAAGTGGATGGTGCTGGTCCCAGGACTCCTGTAGCCTGAGTGGGAAAGACTGAGCAGATGCAGCTACAACACTGGGGACAGCAAGACACCCTGGTCATAGCCTGCCTATGGAGGGTGCCGGGCACCTTGACAAGAGGCTCCAGGGCTGCCCCAGCGGTTGAGACACCAGGTGGCAGGAGGCCCTTCCAATGGGAGGCTTCCAAAAGCCAAAGTCTTTTTCCTCTTGGAAGTCACCCAGGCTGACTCTGTCTGCATGGGATTGCAGTGCCTGTCAGTGCTGAGGGAGCCCATAGCACAGTCCTGGATGCAGCTCGGTACCCAAACGTGGCAGATCCCCTTGCAGCAGGCACAACAGAGCCAGCACAGTGCTGCCCATGTCTCTCTGTAGGGAATCCAGGGTGGAACACAACACAGTTCCCCAAGGAGCGACACTGCCAGCACATAGGCATAGTGGGGGATGACAGGCAAAAGAAGTAAGGGTGAGCAGCTGGCACAAAACCAGCCAAGAACCAGAACAGGTCTTGGGAAAGCAGGAAGAGACTGTCCCACCCAGGAGCCCTCACAGTGGGGAGCATAGGGCTTCTCAGAAAGGTGAGACATCACCTGGGAGAAGGCCTGACTCAGAGTCATCATACAGGAACAACAAGAAAAACCAACAGAGCCTGATCCTGGAGATGGGCTGGAAGATGGCTCATCTTGGAAGGACCAGGATAACCATGGCAGGCACAGAAAGGGAGACCTGGGGAAAGGGGCAGGAGCCAGGCCAGTGCACCCCCAGCAAACCTTCCTGCTCACCTGGCTGACCCCACGGAAGAAAGCCTCCTCCGCCAGCCGGGCCGGGCCATCCACAGTCTTGCCATCGTCCTCAGGGCCCCAGCTGGCACTGTAGATGTGGATGTGGTTGGGGTTGAGGCCCAGGGAATGGGCCTCCACAGCATCAGTCACCTCCCCATCCAGCATGCGCACGCCTAGGGCCAGAGAGCAGACGTCACTGGCGACTGGACGGGGCAGGGTGGCCACAGTGCTGCTGGTGAGAGCCCTCCAACCCCTGCTGCCACCTGTGCCACAGGCTGTCACAGGGCTGCTCCAGCCAGCAGTGCTGATGTCCGTGGCTCAGCTGCTCCTACAGCCACTTGGCGCCTGCAGGGCCCAGCACAGGGCAGGGCAGCACCCACCTCCGATCCTGGCGTTGTAGGCCACACCAACACCACAGATCCCGTTGTTTGCCACGGCAGCCACCTCCCCGGCGCACCGCGTGCCATGTCTGCAGCCAAAATAAGACACAGCGTGCTCATAAGGGGAGTAAAGAGTACAGGGGTGGGTACTGGCTGCAGCCCCAGCAACCCCCAACCAGGTGGCCAACAAAGGCTCCTCTGCCCGCCCTCCTGCGCCAGAGCCAGGACACTCAACAGCATGCACTGGCAAACGGCCGACAAAGGATGTTGCTCATTTCAAGGGGGAGACGGGAGCTCCCCATGGGGCAGAAGCTTCCCCCAGGCCATGGGGGTTGGCACTGCACTGAGTCCCTGCTGCACCTCGGCTCTGCCTCCTCACTGCTCCCTCCTGCCTTACCTGTTGTCATTCATCTGCGTGTAGCGGGGCTGCGGGTCTGGGTCCTGGTCATTGACATCAAAACTTGCCCCTGGGTCCTGGAATACAAATTGGGCACTTGCAGACTGTCTACGTGCACCACCGAGTTCACTGCCCTCGCTCCATGCCTGTGCTCCACAGTCTGAGGCTGGTCTGTGCAGGGTGGGCAGGCTCCAGTCCAACCTCCATATCCCACCACAACAGGCACCAGCCCTGCACATCACAGCTCCAGGGCTGCCCTGTGAGGACACAGCCATCCAGACCGACTCCTGCAGCACTGCACCCCGCAGCATCACCCACACTTACATAGTTGGCCTCCAGGTCAGGGTGGTTCTTCTCGATGCCATCATCCAGGATGGACACCACAATGCCCTTGCCCGTGTATCCCTGCTCCCAGGCCTGACGCACGTTAAGGTCCCGCTGGTTTGTGTTGTACTGCCAAGAGAAACCCTGGCACTAGGAGCTGTGGGCACTGCAGTGGGGGTGTGACCAAAGCCCCCCCAGTCCTTACCCTGCCCTGCTGTTGGCAGGGACAAGGAACCCCAGCAACCCAGGCACAGGGTTGGACACAGTGAGCTGAGGACTGTTCTGAAAGCAAGACTGGGTCCCAGACTCTTTTTGGGAACCACAGACAAGGCTCCCTTTGCAGAGATCAGGCTTGTGCCTGAGTTCCAGGATGCAGACAGGCACATGGACTGTTCCTGGGCCAGGCAAAGGGTTCCATCCCCTAGTCCAGCCCCAGGCTCTCCCCAGCCCTTCCAGCCCCCCGGCAGGGGGGCACAGCAGTGTGGGCAGAGCATCTTCCCTGGGGTGTTCCCATCACACAGCACCCTCAGGCCTTCCCCCTTCTCTTTCTCCTCCCCGCCAGCCTGGCAGCAGCTGCCTGACAGCAGTTCCTCAGGTTCCACAGCTACAGCCCCAAACTTGCACCTGCTATTGTGACCGTGCACCCCCTCATCACCCAGCACTTACCAGGTACCACTGCTGTGGGAACTTGGGATCTGTGGGCTCCATGAAAATGTCTCGCTTTGTCCTGCGCTTTGCCACCTGCTGCTCCAGCCAGTGCACCTGGGAGCAGAGAGGGCAGGGGGTCCCTCACTGCTTCCTCATGCCAATAGCTCTCCAGGCCCTGTGCCCAGCCTGCCTGGAGGGGCTCTCCCTGGGGAGCTCAGAGACAGCCCTGGCCTGGCAGAGCATCAACCTTCCCAGAATTATGGTAGCCCCCAGCCCATTGCTCCCAGCCGCCTTCCCAGCAGTGCCTTGCACAGGCTGTGCTCCAGCAGAGCGGGACGGTCAGAGTGCTGAGCTCCCCTGAGCCCAAGCTGCCAAGAGCCATGTGCCACATGCCCTCCAGGGCCTGGCTGGAGCCAGGGGATGGGGATCACAGCAGCCCTTCCATACTGCTGTGCTGGGATCTGGCACTGCCCTCCAGGCCTTGTCCCATGTACAAGGACACAGAGCTCTCCCAGGAGCAGAGGCTGCCCCAGGTCCTAGGACCACAGCAGCCCACAGGCCAGTGGCACTGGGTCCACCAAACCCCAGCCCTTGCTGGACATGTGCTGAGCTTCCACCCAGCTCAGCCAGGGAATGGTCAAGGAAACTCAGCCCCATCCTGTGCCCAGTGCTGGCTCATGTGCCTGTGCGAAGTGCCTGGGACCAAGGCCAGAGCTCCCCCACACGTACCTGTGGTTCCCTGGCCAAGCGGCTATGCCAGGGCTGGTGGGGCGAGAGGGAACGCTTCACCACACCACGGTGCCGAAAGTGGTAATAGTCACCAAAGATCTGCAACAGAAAAATGCCATTCATGGGACAGACATGAGAGCCTGGTCTCCTCAATTCTTCAGCCCCCCCCACCTGCAATCCTGAACTCCAGGGCTGCCACAGGCAGGCTGGGCCCCCCAGTTCAGACTGGCAGATGGGGCTTGTGTTCAGGTACATGGGACAGGACTTGCTGTGGCAGCTGGTAACAAGGTAGCTGGGGAGACCCTGGGGTTGCAGAAATGCAACCTTTGCACACTTGATCCTCCCATGGGTCCCCACATGGCAGCAAGTCCCGGATTGTCCAAAAGAGCTGCTGGCCCAGGAGAGAGGTTCCAGACAAGCAGTGGCACAGACGGATGGGCCTTTTGAAGCCAGCTTAGGTGAGGCACCAGCCTCAAGAGACAAAGTCATGGCTCCTTTCCCAGCACCAAGCAGCTCCTGCCGGAGGAGGGTCCCAGAGGCTCCAAGCCGGTCACCCCAGGTGGTCCTAGCCAGGGCAGGATCTGCACCCACCTCTGCACCCCTGGACAGGCCACTGGCACAGCCATTCTTCCCAGGAACCCCACTAGAGCACCTACTCAGCACCATTCTACATGGGACACAGCCAGCTCCAGTGGGACAGAGCAGGGGGGTCCACACAGGCTTCTGACCCCAGTAGGGTCCAACCCCCACTGCAAAGGAGTCATACTGTGCTCACCTCAGCTCTACTTCCACACATGCATGGATAGCCCAGCCTGGGACCCCAGCACAGCCCAGCCAGGGCGAGGCCATGCCACCTCCCAGTTATTTTTAAACTCCAAACCCTCTCCAGCGCTGTCATTTCCGTATCCCTTCCCACACATCCCAGGGCTGGCGGATGCGGTGGCCCCACCCCAGCCACCCAGGGCCTCCTAGCCCAGCAGTCTGCCTGGACTGGGGAGAAGGGGCTGAGCACCCACCCAGCCCCCTGCGAGCCATGAAGCCCGAGCAGTGGCTGCAGATAAGATCCATCTGCCCAGGCTGTGCTGGAGCTGGCGGGGCTGGGCCATGATGGCTGCAGGAACATGAGGACACCTCGTCCTCCACCTCAAGCTGCCCCAAAACAGTCTGTTTGTGGTTAACAAATCTCCTCAGCTTATCAGAGCCCTGCAGATGTGCTGCCAGTCTGGACAGCCTGGGCCCAAGCAGGGAGGGAACGTATACCTCGTTGAGCAGCACCCTTGGCCTCAGGGCAGCAGCTCTGAGCTGCAGTCACACACTTCACCTTGAACCCTGGACCTGTTTGCCTGGCACACTGTGTCCCCCCGAGAACACCTTGGGATGCCTGGCAGTTCAGAGACCTTGGGGAGGTGCCGAGTTTCAAAGCCTCTGCTATGGGCTGGCAGGGGAACGCAAAGCACAGGCTGGTTACCCTCCCCCAGCATCCCTCATCCCCTCCAGGGGTACAGACAGAGCTCCAATTGTTCCTGCACACAGATCCTGGCTCTGCCTGGTCATCCGACTGGATTAGGTCTGTACAGACGCTGCGGTGGCAGCCAGGAGCCAGCCAGCCCACACGCTTCCACCCTAATCCCCACAGTCCCTGTCCTCATCAAGGGCAGAGCCACCCCCCAGCACCGTGTCTCCCCGGTGCCAGCTCAGCACTGCTGCCCAACCTCCAGCCACAGCTTGAGGCCAATCTAGCCAGCCCCAGGGCCAGAAGGCTGCCTGCACACCCCCCTACAGTCCTGGAAGCCAGGCTACATGCTGGACCTGCAGCCCAATGGTTTGGGAGGCAGGAGCACCTCATCCCAGCCTGGCACTGCCCTGCCAGCACAGCCCAGAGCTAGCACCAGCAATGCCCTTCCCCCGTGCTCCTCCTCTGCACAACCCCAGCAGTGCAAACCCCCATGCTCCCACCCTACTGCCACACTTGTTCCCCTCCTCTGACCTCTGTCTCCCCACACTGTCCCCTGGGTCCTCCTCAAGGCCACTGGCACCAGTCACGGGCCCCAGCACCCCTCTGCCCAAGGTGCCACTGGCCCCAGCTCTGCAGGCAGCAGCAGAGCCGGGAGTATGCCAGGACAGCACAGCTTCAGGGACAGTGTCCAGACCCCAGGCTGAGGCCAGGATCCTCTCAGATAAGGACCTTGGGGGCCTCTCACTGGGGCACTGCCAGAAGCACCCAGCCCTCCCCCTCCCAGCCAGGCTGTGCATCCTGTCCCAGCGACACAAACTCCAGGAGCAGCAACCTAGAAACCTTCCGGGAGGGAAAGCCTGGCTTCTTCCAGCCCTGCTCTTCCCACCAGGCCACTACGGCCCCTCTGTGAAGCCCAGGCCAGCCAAGTCTTGTCCTGCAGCACAGATACAGGGACAGGCTCCACAATGGGAGACAACATGCCCAGACCAGGAGCTCTTGCCATAGCACAGGTTGCCTTGCACACAGGGCTCTGCCTGCAAGAACAGCCTCACTGCAGCTCCAGTGGTTGCAAGGGGCCAGAGAGCCGGGTAGATGCGCCAGCCTCCAGCTGCAGAACCACCACAGTAGGGGGAAAAGGCAAGGGCAGAGCTGGCTCAGAGCTTCTATGACTCACTGGGACAAACCCAGAGAGACCTGGGCTCCCAGCTGACGCACAGGGCCCTGCACTAGTGAAGACATGGCCATAGAGCCAGTGCCCCTTGGCCCTGGCAGCCAGGCCTGAGATCTGGCACCATGGTGTGATGGGAAGCACTGCCAAGAGCAGGCTGATGGCACCTCAGCCCCATTCTCACTTTGAGGGGTCTTGTCAGAGATCTGGCCTGGTGGAACACGCCCTGGGTCACTTTCCCAGTCCTCGCTGCATGGCAGTGGCTCTGACCTGAGTTCTGACCTTGGATTCTTTCCCCCAAGACCAGCTTTGAGCCACTTCCACACTGACAGCACCTGTGTGAGGCCATACCATGGCCCCTACAGCACAGACAGCCTCAGTGGGGATCAGTCACAACCACCACAACTCCCTCCTCTGGCACAAGCCTCAAAGAACTCAAGAGTTCCCTGTCATGGGGGCCTTGTTGTACCCAGTGCCCATGCAAGGCTCCTTTCAGATGGCAGGAAAAGGCCCTTCTAGCTCCTGCAGCAGCCACCTTCCTACTGCCACAGCTCCCAGCAGCTGTTCACAGCAAGGTCCTGACACTGCAGCTACCAGTTGTGCAATTTCCTCTGGGATTTCACCCCGCAGTTCCTTCTCCAAGAGTCAGCTCAGCCTCAGTACAGCCATGTGTGCTGCCTATTCCCTGGCTGAGGGCAGGGAAAGCAGAGTGTGGTGGGAACCTGCTGACACACCTTCTGCCAAGGGCAGTTTAGGGCCAAGGACACACAGCTGCTCTCAGACCCGCTCACTGAACACCCAGCCGAGCCGAGGCCGTGCCGCACTGAGGCAGCTCTCTGCAGCTCACACCAGCAGGAACCAGGAGCCCTCCCATCCTCCACCAGCACACAGCACTCCCAGTCCAGTTCTTTCATGCTGGGATGTGCTTTTCCTCTGTCCCCCTCCCGCAGGCAGTGTGCCATGCCACCAGACCGTCTCGCTGGCAGGGGCAGGCTCTGGCTCCATCCAGTTAATTGCTGCCCTTGAGTCAAGGCAGTGGATGCCGGAAGGCGGCAGCAAACAGGCAAAAACACAGTGGTCCTGCTGCTAAAAAGAGCAGCCCCCAGCTGACGCCATGGCCAAGATCAATGCCCACCTAGACCACGGCAGAAAACACTGGTTTCATGGGGAGAGGAAAGCAGAGGACTTACCGGGCCCAGGTTAATGAATCCATGCTTCCTGGCCAGCCTGTCAGCCTCCTGGGGCCCCGCAGGGACAAGCACAGCCCAGGTGTTGGTGTAAATATGCTGGGCCAGCACCTCCTGAGCCAGGAGAGCAAGGGCAACCACCAGAGTCCAGAGCAGCAGCAGCGAGCAGGGCCTCAGATCCATCAGAGAATCGGGGTTCCTAGAGCCGGGGAGCAGGAGGGTCCCAGAAGTGGCAGGTCCAGTGGCCTCCCAGCGTCAGCACTCCAAGGCGTGCTGGCCTCTCTGCCCTGCTGGTCCCCACTCAGCCCAAGACCTCATGGGGCTGAGCCCACAACAGCACAGGAACAGGCCGTCTGGGACAGCAGCACAATCTGCAAAGAGATGGGGCAGTAGTCAGGCCCAGGGTACCTCTCCGCAGACCCAAAGAGGGCAGTCTGCTCTGTGCTGAGCCACGGTTCTGGCATTCAGTAAGAGGGCCCTGGCACACAGCACCTGCTGCCCACCATAGCACACGGACAGCCAAGGGGCCCAGCTCAGCCTGGAGTCCGGAATGCCTGCCCTGGCACTGAGCTGCTGTTTACCTTGCCTGTTGCCCAATGTTTGCTTACAAACACAGGGAACCAACTGAGAGGGAAGGAGGGCACTGAAGGAGGTGGAAAGGCAAGACAAGGGACACTGCTTCGCCTGCTCCCACTACTCCTGCTCCAGCTGGGATGGGAATGTCTTGGCACAGAGCTGTGAGCAAGCAGGATGGAAGGCTTGCCTCTCCTGTCCCAAAGGGAGGCCATACATGTACCCAGGTGCTGTGCGAGGAACCCTGGCTAAATTCAACACTGGAAGGAGGAAAGCCACGGAGAGCCCCTGCTCTGCAGTTAGCAGACCCCAGGCCCACACCTCCACAGCCATCGACCAAGCCGCATCTGGCAGCTGTGCCAAACGCTGTACTGCCTGTCACCAGCAGCAGCTCTGCTCTGTCCCTCCTCTGGAGCACAATATGGTGACACCGGTGTGACTCATCCTCATAACAGGGAGGAAACCGGGACCAGGAAAAGAGGGACATGCCATCACCTCCAGCACGAACCCAGGGATGTCCAGGGACCTGTCACACCACGTGGGAGGGCAAACTCAAGAAGTTGGTGAGAACACAGTAAGGAGTGACCCACCCAGCGGCAAGGAGCCCACGACAGGACGGTGCCAGGGCGAGCTCCAAAAGGGCTCTGGAACATCTGGTCACGCTTCAGAGACAGCGGGAAAGGTGAGAGCGAGCAGTGCCCAGAGGAGCCCCATCCCCCTCCGGCCAGCAGCGGCCACAGCGAACCGGGAGCCTGCGGCGCTGCCAGCGGAGAAGAGAGAGCTCCTGGCAACCACCGAGACCTCGCCGCAGGCTGCGGCACAGACAGTCCTGCGACTCTGGCACGGAGAGGCTCCCCCTCGGCCACCGGACCCTCCGCCAGCCGCGGGCCGGCCCGCCCCACCGAGGCACCCGTCGGAGGCTGGACGGGAGCCCCCCGTGCCAGGCCCACAGCAGTTTCTAGTGCGAAAGGCTCCCAGGGCACCCCGGGAAGGGAAAACGCTACCACAAAAACAGAGAGCAGCAAACACGGTCAAGAGGACTCCGCCTGCCATGGCCCATCTCCACACCAGCACCCGGCCCTCGAGCCGGGCGGTCTCCCCAGCCCCGCCGGCCCCGGCGCCCGCAGCCGGCCCGCTCCGGCCGTGACCGCTCCACGTGGGGACAGCGCTGCCCCCGGGAACAGCCCGGACCCCGCCAGGCCTCCCCGCCGGGCCCGCCGCCTGCGG
>WBMV01003906.1:769256-779763 GCA_013396655.1 Campylorhamphus procurvoides
CCCCCGGCACGGACCCCCGGCACGGACCCCGGCACCGCCAGCACCGCCAGCACCGCCAGGACCGCGGCCGCTCCCCCCGCCAGCGGCGAGCACGGCCCGGCGCTCAGCACAGCCTCCCCTGCGCGGGCCCGCTCACCTGGGGGTACCTGTGCCAGCCCCAGCGGGACACCCGGATCTGCCCCGGGAGAGCCGTGACCGCCCCCGCCGCCATCGATTCCCAGCACGGACCGGGCTACGAGGGCACCCGCAGCGAGGGGCACACAGAAGATGCCCTGTGTCCCGCCGGGCGCAGCGGGCGGTGGGTTATGCTTCAACATGGGGCTGGCCAGACACGACTCCAGCCAGACCAGCCTGTTTCAGCCCTAGCAGCCCCCGGAGCAGGGAATTCCTCAGCCAGGCTATGGGATTAGCACCGACCCGTCCCATGAGGTCTGTACCATGGGGCTACAGCCCTAGATCAGTGTGCGGCAGCCTGACAGAGAAACAGTCTGCAGAGCAACAACACAAGGAAAATACATCAGCCCTGTTTCAGGAGAGAGACTTCCACCAAGGAGAAAAGGTGAGAAGTGAAATTACTTCAGTCGTTTGTAAAAAACAATCCACTGTGTCACAAGCAATGCAAAAGCACCAGAACATAAACTGACCTGAATCCTCCACACCTGCAATGGCTGTGGCAGCCCCAGGCAGGAGCGGGTCCTGGTGCTCCTTACGGAAAGGAAGTCACTCAGCTATCATGATCAAGATCGAGAAGCATTAGCAATCACACAGGAAACAGTCACCTTGGTAACTGAGATGCTGAGAACAGCCCAGAAAATCTGGCACAGGGCAGATTTCTGTGCTAAACTGGGTTGGTTCTGCTGGGGCAGTGCCATGACCGCAGGGGCTCAGACTGGGCAGACCCCAGCACTCAGCTCAAAGAGCTGCACCAGGGATCACCAGCCGTAGGGTCTGCGGTGCCCGAGGCCCACCCTCAGGGCCAGAGTCCTGTTGGGCAGCACAGGGGGCCTGGCACACCCTGGACAGGCAGCACTCACCCTGATGCCACCACAGCGTGCTCAGGAGCCATCCCTGCAGCCAGCCAGCCGAGGCTGGCTGTGCCCCGTGAAGTTATATGGAGGATATATGGACAGGAGCTGGGCCCTGGTCTGGTGGTGGGAGGTGGGGTGGTAGGCAGGCTGCCTGCCCCACCCATGCGCCTTACCTTCAGATGCCTCCTTTGGGCGCTGGCAGCTGTGCCAGCAGAGGTGAGGCACCGCTGCACCTGGCCCTGTGAGATGTGGTGCTGGAGAGAGGAGCTGACAAAGGGCCCTTGTCACCACAGGCTTATCACAGCGCCACAGGGCAGGCAGGCAGGAAGCACTGAACTCTTACATAAACCACTGGCCTGGGACCCACGCTGGCCCCACTGCCCTGCCAAAGACAATGCCTGGGCCGCTGAACACCTGGCTTTGGATGGCACAGTGCCATGGTCAGGGAAAGGACATGATGTCCCAGCAGGCCCCTGAAGCTCAGCTGCAGACAGAGCAGAGAGAAGGGCCACCAGCATGGATCTGAGGAGCTGCTGTGGCCCCCTCAGCTCACAGGACTGCCTGGCACCCCTCTCTGCCCCCAGTCATGGTGCAGTAAGAGGGTGAAGAAGTTACTTCGTACACATCTGTCAGGACCATAAACCCTCCTCTCAGACTTGGGAGCCATGGTTTGGAGGCACTGGTACACTGCTGGAGACACCGGGAGCAGCTACTCCATGCAGCAGTGCCCAGTGAATCAACAGCCCTACAGCAAGCCAGCCACACTGTTCTGTCTGGCAAGGTCTGCCCTGCCAGGATCCCGAGGGGCCCACACTACAGGCACAGGGGCAAAACTGCTCACTGGGACTGGGAGAGATCCCCCTGCACTGAGCACACTATGCCGTGTGTCCCAGCTGCACACACAATCAATAGAAACCCACTTTCATGGGAAAATCAGGTCAATTTTTGGCTTTCAGGCTGCAGTGATTGCACAAAACCAACCATGATGCAACTACCCATCTGCCCAAGCTCTGTGGGAGGCAGAGAAACATGGGGTTGCACCCCTGCCCACAGGCATCACAGCCCAGGGGACCCACAGGACTTGGGGGCAGAAGCAGCCAGTGAGCAAGGACAGCAGAGGAAGGGCAGTGGGCCCATACAAACAGCAGGGAAAACCAAGTAACAGGCAGCAAGGGCAGGCAGAAACATCTGGAGGGATGGAATCAATACCTGAACGTTTACCTACCAAAGAGCAGCCCACTCTGCCTCCCCCCACCCTGTGCCAGTGCAGGGGCAGGCCCACAGCCCATCTGCTGTGCTGTCCATCCCCCTCCCTGCACCTGCCCTCACCCTCTCCTGAAGCTGAGGCTGCAGTCCCCTTCCCTGGAGCCTCTCTAGCCCCTCTCCTGGACTGCCATGGCCCAGCCAGAAGCTGTGTTCCACAGGGTTCTGCTGGCTCCAGAGCTCTATTCATCTCCAGCACCCAGACACAACTTTTCACTATGGCCACATGCAGGGACTTGGGCCCAGCCTGACCATCCTAACCTTGTACTGTGGTAACAGCCACAGACACAAACAGCACCAGCTTGCGGGGGGTTCTGTAGCTTTGTCTGCCTCTAGCTTTGTCAGCAGCAGCTGTGACACTGGCAAGGTATTGACCTACCCCAGCTCTGCCCCTACTCTGGGCTGCAGGACATGTCCTACCATCACCTGTCCCATGACAGCACCCTGCCATCACCTGCCATGCAGGTGCAGGAACACCCTTGTGCAGCCCAAGCACCATAGGGTGCCTTTGGCACTCAGGGGCCTCCACACAAGTGAAATATACAGGCATACAAGTATACATGTGCAGGGAACACCAGGCTGGGAACCCACCTGTGGCTCAGCTGCAGGAGCCCTGTGTACCCACAGGCTTCAGTGGGCTGGGGAGGGGGTGATCAAAGACACAGACAAACCCAGCCCAAATCCCAGCAGGCACAGCTGCCACAGCACCGAAGGACAGACTGGCCCATGTCTCAGGCTCACTCACGCCAGCCTCCCACAGCCTCACACCACCCTGGCAATGGGAGGCTCAGCCCTACTAACTGCCCGCCACCCCTGCTACATCCCAGCTGCCAAGTGCTGCAGGGCTGAGACATCAGCAGCTACTGCACTAGTGAAAGGGGACGAGGGGCAAAGACACGTCATACCCAAGGGTGGCTTCTTGCCACAGCCTCCAGTGCCTGTGGCCATAGAACCCAGCCAGGCTTGAAGGCATTTCCCTGTTTGCCCAGGTCTTTACTTTTGCTTCACCTGAACAGGACAGTAAGTGCTTTGTGTGTAATCCCCAAGCTTCCCCTTAGCTGCTGTGGCCAATTGTTTCTCTAAGCACTGTCGAAGCTCTCTCCTTGCCCCCTGGTACAGGACTCATCAGGTGGGAACACACTGTGACAATGCTCAACATCTGATCAGATGAGCAAACACAGAGAGGGAGCTCCAGTTACCATCTGGGTGCAAAGGCCAGAAGCACACAGGTCAGCTCTTGCTCATTCCTAGTGGAGGCTAGGGAGAACCTTCAGGTGCTGTAGGATTAAACCCACCAATGCCTTGGTTGCTCAGGCAAACCACCAACTTCAGGGCATCAAGGTAGCCACTCACATCCCATCTTGGGCAGGGATGTACTGAAGCAGGGGGGCTCTGGAGAAAGCCCCCAGCTCTGCCTGTAGCAGAAACAGGGCTGTATGGAGTGGACTGCAGGGAGACCCTTCCCCAGCACCACAGCAGGGACTGAGCCCAGGATGCAGCCAGCTGGCACTGCTGGGCCCACCTGCCCCCATACCTGGGGCAGCCACTCCTGCCTGTAGCCCTGCCAGATCACGGTCACTAAACCAGATCTGCCCAGCCACAGCATCTCTTTGGGCCAGAGAAAGTGCCCCAGGAGGGAGCTGACCTCAGGACCTCTGCAGCCACTGCTGGAATGTTCCATCCCAGTGGAGCCCGGCCCAGAACAGGACAGTACTGCTGCTAAGAATTGGATCTGCTCTTCCCAAGACTGGCTCCACAAAATCCTTCCATAGGGACATCTCCCATCCCAGACCAAGGACACCAAAAGGAAAAGAATTCCCTACAGTCCTTTAGGGATTGTGCTCCAGTGCTGACCCACCGACTGTAAAAGCACATGTACATTGGGCTGTCCTCATTGCCAGGGCTGGCCTTGCCCCACACGGCCTCTGCCGCACAGGCACAAAGGTACCTGCTCCAGGACCAACAAGTCAGGCACCTGGCAGTGCAGGGTTAAGCATGGCTCTGCACCTCTGCTTCCCAAATTCCCCTGTCAGCAAGATTTCATGGAAGATAAAACCTCATCCTTAAAACCTCTTTCTTTCTTCGGAGAAGCCAGCAGAAGATGACAGTTAAGAGGGTGAAAGACGTGACTGCGGTGGCTTGTGCTGCAGTTTTACCCAACTTAGGAGAAATGGTTCTCTTCTGCGGCAGGATATGACCACAGAGACATCCTGAACCAGCCCATGGCTCTGGCACTGTCAAACCTCATGGTCCTTGAAAGCTGAGACATGCTGACACAGGCAACACCTGCCTGCTTATGGAAAACCCCCTAACCCTTCCCCACACACACATCACTGCACCCAGGAATCCCAGGGGCTGCCCCAGGCCCACTCTGCGGCATGGCAGAGGGTCCTGCTGCACGGGCAACAGCCCCGCCTCCCAGCGCTGCCATCCGAAGGCTACGGGGGACACGCGATCGGTCCGGGGCCACTTGTCCTTGCTGCCCAGGAGGTGGGGACCCAGGCGGCAGCGCCGGGGCTCGGCAGAGCTGTCTGGCAGCAGGCAGAGCAGGGCTGGAGTCAGGGCTTGCTGTGGCAGTCGGGGGCAGAGTGGGAGGACTCGGTGGCTTCAGCAGTATCCACGGCGACCCAGCCCCAGCTGCTCCCTGAGCAGCCGCTTTGGCGGCGGGCGCGGCGCAGACCCACTGGCCCCGCCGTGCCCCGAGCGAGCAGCGCTTTCCCCGGGCTGTGCCGGGGGAGTTCGGTACAGGAATTCGCCGGGTTCAGGATGTGTCCCACAGCCCCGCAAGTTACGGGTGACCCGAACCTCGGTGTTCCAGCAGTGCGGGCTCAGGCCCGGCCCCGCATGGAATGCACTCTCTCCGCGCGCGGATCGGCGGCGGGGGCGGCCGGGCCCGCAGCCAGAGCCCATAACGCTCAGACACGGCCGGAGGTGCCGGGGCTCTGTCCTGGAGATGCCCCGCTTTTGCCCGCCGTGCGGTGGCAGCTCGACCGGTGGATGTCGGAAAGCCTCCACCGTGCGGGAGGGAGCGGAACTCCCCTCGGCCGAAGGCGGGACTTGGAGCGCTCGGGGCTGCCCCCGGCCCCGCGCAGCGTCACTTCCGGCTGCCCGCGCGCGCCGGTTCCGGCGGAAGCGGCCGCGGTTCCGGTTCCGGGTGGGCCGTTGTCAGCCCCGCTGCTCGGCGCGGATCCTCCTGCCGCCACCATGTCGGTCCCCAGCGCCCTCATGAAGCAGCCGCCGATCCAGTCCACGGCGGGCGCCGTGCCCGTCCGCAATGAGAAGGGTGAGCGGGGGACAGGGGAGCGCGGGGCTAGGAGAACCGGGGGGGGCGCGGGGTCGGGACCCTCGGTGACGGCCCGGCGCCCGCAGGCGAGCTGTCCATGGAGAAGGTGAAGGTGAAGCGGTACGTGTCGGGCAAGCGGCCCGATTATGCGCCCATGGAGTCCTCGGAGGAGGAGGATGAGGAGTTCCAGTTCATCAAGAAGGCGAAGGAGCAGGAGGTGGAGCCCGAGGAGCAGGAGGAGGAACTGGCCAACGACCCCCGGCTCCGGCGCCTCCAGAACCGCATCGCCGAGGACGTGGAGGAGCGGTGAGTGCTGGGGCCGGCAGGAGGAGAGCTCCCTTTCCCTGTCGAGGGATCCTCTCTGCTGCACGGCCGGGAAGGAGCTGGGAACATTGTCCAGGCAGCGCGGCAGAGGCTGTGACTCTTCTCACATCTGTGCTGTGCTCTGCCTTGGGCTCCTTTCCAGCCGGGAGCTGACCAGGCAAAGCCACACAGCCAGGTGCACTTGGGCGGATGGTGGCAAAAGCAGGTTGCAAACTAGAGATCAGTGCAGCTGAGGCTCAGGGGAGTGGAGTGTGCTCTGGGCAGGGAGCACTGAGCGCCGCTTGCCTCCTGTGCACTTGCTGCCAGTTTTGTTTCCAGTAACAGGGAGTTCCCATGGAGAACTCCACTCCTACTCAAAGCATGGACAGTGAGGAGCTGCCAGTGCTCAGTCACTGCAGCCTGCTGGAAGAGACTGTGTCAGTTCTGCCCACATCTGGCAGTCCCAGTGCTCACCTCGCAAGGACCAATTTGTGAACAGCCACCTTCCTGTGGCCTCTTTACATTCCAAGTGCTATGGGTTAATTGGGGCCTGTTGCAGGCTTGCAAGACACCGCAAAATCGTGGAACCTGAAGTGGTTGGAGAAAGTGATTCAGAGGTGGAGGGGGAAGCATGGCGGCTGGAGCGGGAGGACACCAGTGAAGAGGAGGAGGAAGAGATCGATGATGAGGTGTGTTTGTCCAGGGAAGCTGGAATGGCACAACCTGGAACTGCCCTTTGCATAGATATGTGGGTTTTCTGGTGGAGCTGGACAAGTGTTACACTTGTCCAGCTTTATTGGTGATTTAACTGGTGGGTGACTGTCCTTTTGTATTGGATTGGACTCTTAGAGAGGCCACTCTGTGTCCTGAGGGGCGGGTATATCTTTTCAAAGCCAACACTCCAGACATCATGTATGTTAGATAGAGGAGAGAGGGAAGCAGTAGTGGAGCTGGTCTCTACACTGCTTTGTGCTGGCCCCCATTAGGAGATCGAGCGTCGGCGTGGGATGATGCGCCAGCGAGCGCAGGAGAGGAAAACGGAGGAGATGGAAGTGATGGAGTTGGAAGATGAGGGTCGGTCTGGAGAAGAGTCCGAGTCAGAGTCTGAGTACGAGGAGTACACAGACAGTGAAGATGAAATGGAGCCACGGCTCAAACCTGTCTTCATCCGCAAGTACGTGACGCGGTTGCACGGGCCAGCCCTGGCAAGGATTTGGGAGTCACAAACTGCTTTAGTTTCTTCCTCGCCACAGGGCAGCTGTTTGCTTCCCCCGGGTGGGATGGTCACAGCTTGGCAGGGCATAGCTGGGGAACAGGGAGTGATCGCTGTACCCACAGCCGCTCATCATTTGTGTTGGGCCACTGCAGGATCAGGCAGTGGCATCTGACTGGAGCCCTTGGGCAAGATGGACACAGTAGCCCCCAGCAAGGAGAGAGACCCAGGGCTCAGCCTGTCCTTGGAGAGGGGAAAAGCTGAAAGTGGCTGTGGTGTGGGAGGGGATGGAGTCTGTGAAGGGCTGAGCAGCTGTGCTGGCTTGCGGAAGGGCTGAAGGCTTTTGTGGTCCTGCACTCAGGAAGGATCGGATTACAGTTCAGGAGCGAGAAGCTGAAGCCCTGAAGCAGAAGGAGCTTGAGCAGGAGGCAAAGAGGATGGCAGAGGAGCGGCGCAAGTACACACTCAAGGTGCGGAGGGTTGGGCTTGGGGTCATGGGGGGCAGTCACTGCAACAAGTTTAGCTTGGACCTCACTGCAGATTGTAGAAGAGGAAGCAAAGAAGGAACTGGAGGAAAACAAACGCTCACTGGCAGCACTGGATGCGCTTGATACAGATGATGAAAATGATGAGGAGGAGTATGAGGCCTGGAAAGTCCGTGAGCTGAAGCGCATCAAGCGGGACCGTGAGGAACGAGAAGCGTAAGTATTGTTGAGGCACCTCTTCCTCAGGGCACCTTTTGGCAGCAGGGTCCCAGCTGGACCAAGTGCCCAGAGTCCTTCCTGCCTGCCCTCAGAGCACCTTTGTTCCCTAACAGTGGGTGGCAGGTGGTGACAGCTTCTGTCCTGGGAGCTGCTGTGAGGACAGGGGGTCTCAGGGGCTTCTCTCCCATCCAGCATGGAGAAGGAAAAGGCAGAGATTGAGCGCATGCGGAACCTGACAGAGGAGGAACGCCGGGCTGAGCTCCGGGCCAATGGCAAGGTCATCACCAACAAGGCAGTGAAAGGCAAATACAAGTTCCTGCAGAAGTACTACCACCGTGGCGCCTTCTTCATGGTGAGTGTGCCAAGGGCTGGGCATGGCTACAGGGCCTGCGTGCGACCCCAGGGCCACCTTTTCCCTGTGGGGAGCCTCCCCTACCCTGCAGTGCCCTGGGGCTGAGGTTGCCGTGGGATAAGACCCAGCCCTCAAAGGCATCATGGGGCTGAAGCTGACCCAGC
Organism: Campylorhamphus procurvoides; assembly: GCA_013396655.1. Classification (NCBI taxonomy): domain Eukaryota; kingdom Metazoa; phylum Chordata; class Aves; order Passeriformes; family Dendrocolaptidae; genus Campylorhamphus; species Campylorhamphus procurvoides. The sequence goes on from WBMV01003906.1 coordinate 777,567, forward strand.
ATGACCTCACTGGACCACATCAGGTTGAGGGTTCCCAGGTGAGATGGAGCCAAAGCTGCAGAGCTGTCCCCATGCTGCTGTTTGGGCTACGGACCCAGCAGAACCAAGCTCACCCCATATGGGCCACAACCTGGGCAGTGGAGAAGGGCCCAGGGAACATGAGGATGGCTGCCAGATGCAGGCCTGAGGGTTAATGCTCACATCCCCCTCTCCAGCAGTAGTTAATAGGGCTGCAACTACTGTGGCAGCCCTGGCAGAGCAGCAATGTGAGCTGCAAGTGGCTCCCCCACTTCTGCTGGCACTGGTTGAAACCTTTTAGGCTGAGCAGGCATGTTTGTCTTCCACAGGATGAGGATGAGGAGGTGTACAAGAGGGACTTCAGTGCCCCGACCCTTGAGGACCACTTCAACAAGACGATCCTGCCCAAAGTCATGCAGGTGGGTTCATTGGCGGAGGGTGCCCAGCCCATGTACCAGGCCACAAGCTGGGGGTTCTGAGCAGGGGGGGAGCAGTGAGTCCTGTATCCCCGCTGAGCACCTGCTCACAAGCTCTTCTGCTCCCCAGGTCAAGAACTTCGGGCGCTCAGGGCGAACCAAGTACACGCACTTGGTGGACCAGGACACTACTTCCTTTGACTCTGCCTGGGGCCAGGAGAGTGCACAGAACACCAAGTTCTTTAAGCAGAAGGCAGCAGGCGTGCGGGACGTCTTTGAGAGACCCTCAGCCAAGAAACGAAAAACCACCTAAGGGCATGAGCAGGAGGGTCTGGGGTGGTTGATGCCAGCAGGAGGGCACTGCCCTGCCAGCTGCCAAAGCCTGGGCACGGACAGAAGAGACATGCTGGGACTCCTGTGGTGACAAGCCCTTCTTCTGCCTGTGCTGTGCCTGTCCCAGCATGGTGTTCCGCTCCCCGTGTTGCACAGAGCCAGTGGGCTCCCTGTCTGTGCACCACAGAGGACAACAGCCTGTGATGCTGGTCAGGCCTGTGGACAGATCACATCCCATCTGCTGCCACGCTGTAGCCTCAGCAGTGCCCAGCAGGCCTGTGCAGGAGTGCAGCAGCACCCCTGGATCCAACACACTCACTTCTGGAGGAATTAGAGGACTTTTGTACCTGTTTCACAACACCTCCCCCTTGCTCGTACTGTTCCTGGTGTCAGTCTGGTGTCACCACGGTTTTTGACGTGGGCAGTGCTGACCCTGTCTCCTCACCCTGTTCTTGCAAGACTTGGCTTTTCTATCTGTGTGGGGTGGGGGGGGGTTGATTAAATTTGGTTTTTCTTATACATTCTGGTCCTATTTTTCTTACACATATGGCCACCCTGTTCTGTACCTTCCTGCGAGCCAGGGTGGGCTGGGGCAGCATGGGAGGCACCAGCCTGTGCTGGGCATGCATGGGCAGCTGTCACTGCTGCCTCAGGCCTGTGTCCGGGCCTGTGCAGGCTGTGCAGCCCCAGGGAACTGAAGTTAAAAGAGGGGAGAGCAGCAAGTGTCACTGCTCAGGCAGGTCACCTAGTCCTGCTCCAGGCACAGGTGTGCCCAGCCAGCACTCCCAAAGTGATGCCACACATTCCCCACAAGCCACTTGTGGGTACCATGAGCCCGGTGAGACCGGCTAGGCAGGAGCAGGCTCCTGGCACTGTGCAGACCACAGAGACAGCCCAGTTCCACCAGTGCCTTTATTGGTAGGGTGCGAGTGCTGTGCAGGGCTCAGTTGGTGAGGGTGATGAGAGCCTCCACCACGTTGCCCATATGCTCGCGCAGGCTGCGCTCCGCTGCGGCCCGGGAGATCTCCATCTCTGTCATCTGCAGGGACACGGCCACAGCTGCAGGGCCCCACGGCCGGGCAGGGGGTGGCGGGCACAGCCACCCAGTGGGACACCCGCCCGGCTTCAGGACCGGCGTGCACCACCAGCCTCCTCCGAGGGTGCGGTTTCACACCCGAGGTTTGGGACACGCCACGGCCCACCCAGCATCCCTCCCCTACTCACAATCAGCTCCAGGTCTTCCTTCTTTATGGTCACTTTTGCCAGTTCCTTCTCCCTATGCCAAGAGATAGACAGACATGCGGTGATGGCCAGCCCTGCCCGGTCTGCCCCAGCGCTGAGCGGGGGCCGCCAAGTCACACCGGGGAGCCGCGGGCCGGTGTTGGGGCCGCGTCCCGAGCGGTGACCCGGGGCGGGACGGGCACTGCCAC
>WBMV01003906.1:797623-808747 GCA_013396655.1 Campylorhamphus procurvoides
GTCCCGGTCCCGGTCCCGCTCCCGCTCCCGCTCCCGGTCCCGGCGCTGCGGGGAGCGGGGCGGAGCTGCGGGTTGCGTGTCGGGGGGTGTTCGCCGATGGGATTGACGTGTGTTAAGCCCGATGTTTGTTAAGGCCTTGGCGGACAGTGCTCGGTACCCCCGTTTTTGCCTCGTCATCCGTTTCTCCCTGGAGCCCCGCACGCTCCTGCCCTCGCCCCGTGCCCGGGTCCCTCTCGCTGCCCGCTCGGTTTCAGCAAGTGTCCCCAGATCCGATGATCGGTCACCAGGTGCTCACCACCGGCACCAGCCTCTGAGCCGTTTCTGGCAATTGTTATAACCGATATGGAGCTGCATCGGCTGGTCGGCCCCGGAGCTGCCGAAGGAACTCGGGTGACGTCTCTGACTTCACCGCCGCCTCCCGGTGCTGCGCGCTCCGGGGCCGGCAGAGGGCGCTGCGCACCGCACCGGGACCGCCGCGGGGCCGGGGGATGTCACCGGCGGGGGAGGGCACGGCCCCGGGCCGGGGGATGCGCTCATAGCCCCGGGCAGGGCTCATTGCCCCGGGCCGTGCTCCACTGCCCCCGCCCGCGCCGGATTCTGGCATCAATAATTCCCGAGCTGGGGTTACAGCCCCAAGCCGAGAGCTGCGGGAATCAGCCCCGGCCGCAGGAGGAATGAGGAGTGTAACAGCTCCTCTGCGGGCGGTGGGAGAGCGGCGTCTCTGCGGCTGCCGCGGTCAGGAGGGCTGGGAGCCGTGGCGGGTGCGGGATGCGGGATGCGGGCCCGCCGTGCGGGAGCTGCCGGCGCGAACCCTGCGGAACCTCGTCCGTCTCCCTCTCTCTACCGTCCGCTGCCTGCAAGAACCAGGAATGGCCGCTTCCCTTCCCAGCCTGGGGACGCTGCTCCTGCTGGCGCTGCGGGACACGAGTCCCGCTGATGGAGCACGGCCCTCCGGGACCGCAGACACCGCGGGCAGGGCCGTGCTCGGCGCTGTTTCGCTCCCTCCGCTCCGGCGCGGTCGCACAGAACGGCTCTGGGGCACAAACCCGGGTCCCGGGCCCGATTCCGCTCCTGGGCAGAAACACGTCCCGCGGGGACTGCCGCGCACCCCGCAGCAGCAGGCTCGGGAGGGAGCGGTGCCCGTCCCTGCGCCCCGGGACTGACCGCGGCCCGTCGGTGCTGCAGCCGGGGCCCGACGGCGCGGGGGCTGAGCAGCTGCAGCCGCGGGGCTGGCGAGGGGGACCGCCTGGACCCCAAGGGGCACCGGGGGGCAGCGGAGCGGCTCTCCTGCCCGGGGCCGGCGGACGAGCAGCGGGGACAGGCGCGGCTGTGCCCCCGTTCCTCGGCCGCCCCCGCAAGCGGGGATGCGGGGCTGCTGCGGCGGGGCGGCCTCTCCCGGGGGCGCTTTGGGACCGGCCGTGGCCCGTGCTGAGCGGCCCGACGGGACGGGACAGGCAGTGAGCCATGCGGGATGCACGGACGGCACTTCCCGGTCCGCAGACCGCAGAGCAGGGCGCGGCTGCTCCAAGGTGTGGCTGCTGATCGGGTGCTCTCTGCCTTCCAGGGACTTCCTCCACAACCTCAGCTGGGATGCCTGGGGCCTGGGCTTTGCGACCAGAGTGTTCCCTGCCCTGCCGCCTCTCCCCAGCTGCCTTCTGCCTGTTCCCCTGGCAGCAGCAGCTGTGCCCTGGGGCCAGCCCTCACTCCTGTGCTGGAGGCTGTGCCACAGCGTCCCTGGGTTGCCAGGCATCTCCAACTTCACCATCTACCTCTACTGCAACTTCTTCAGCAGTTCCTGGATCTCTGGACAGCCCCTGGGGGACCTGGGGCCTCTTGTGCCAATGCCACCTGGTACCTCTCCGCAGGCGATAGTGGCTCAGCCTGGGCACAGGCCTGCTGGGAGCGTGACCCTGCCCAGTTCAACACCACAGTCTGCAGCAACACCTCTCTGAGGGAGACTGCTGGGCCTCAGCAGGCTCTGATGGAGTGCTTTTTGTGCTGACCCGGCCTGGGGTCCAGCAGGGGCATGAATCACTCTGCAGAGTGCCAGCACTGGCGCATTCAGCTCTGACCAGGCTTTCTCTCTGCAGGCAGGAGTGGAGCCAGGCCCTGGTCCGGCTTTACCATGGTTCTCTTCCTCTGCCTGCCCTGCTGCCTTCTGTGAGCATCCTAGTAGAAAACTCATGATGGTCACAAATGTCAAGCTCTGCTCCCTGCTGCCTGCAGTGACACGTGGCCCTAGAGCACTTTTCCCTGCTGACTGTTCCAGCAGCTCCTGGTGCCTTGCAGCATCTCCTCATCTACATGCAGTCCCCTGTAGCACTCCAGGGAAAGGCAGCCCCAGTGGTTCCCCAGGCCCTTTTCTCAGGGCAGCAGTAGCTCAGGCACATCTTGGGGAGGGTTGCTTAGGGCAAGGCACAGAAGTCTCAGACCCCAGTGGTGCCTTTGCAGGGGGACAGGGTGCTGGGAAGTCAGTGCGGTACTGAGTGCTGGGGTAAGGAGGAGCCTGAGCCAGGGCTACAGCAGCGCATGTTTATGGGGTCTGACCTGGTGTGTTGTGGGTAATAGGATGCAGCGACATGCTGGGAACAGAGATCGCACAAGCTACAGGGGGACCTGGGTCCCACAGGCTGGTGCTGCCATGGTCCCACTCAGTGCCGGAACTGCGGCAGCGGCGAAGGGATGCGGATGTCCTGCCCCTTCTCCAGCCGCCGTTCACAGTCGATCAGGTAGTTCACACCATCTATCACCAGCTGCACCAGCTCCACCTGCACCAGGAGCACAGATGTAATGACTCAGGGGCTGTCCTGAGAGCCACACCAGCAAGGCAGCTGGCTGGCCCTGCTGTGCACACGGCAGGCACTGCCACCCCCAGTACCCACATGCTGGCCCCAGCATACAGTCCTGGAGCTGCATGGGTGCCATGGGCCCATGACACACACATGCTCTAGAACCTCCCTCCCCAGTTCTGCCCAGCACCCACCTCTGACTTCCCCAGACGGTCCAGGTTGGAGATGTCAAAGATACTCCCTGCGGCTGCAGTGTCCACACCACCTGTCCCACGCTTCTGTAGCCGGAGGTTCTCCAGGATCTTAGGGAAGCGGCTGTCCTAGTGCCCAGAGAAGGTGTCAGTGCTCAGCAGGCCCAACAACGAGGGAGTCAGGGCTCTGCAGCCGAATGCTCCCTGGGTCAGCCCTCTGCCACTCACAGGACCTGGTCAGTGGGTCACCAACCTCACAGAGAGCCCTGCTCTGAGCAGACCCAGATTGACTTCTGGGATCTGGGACTCTTCCTCTAGCCAGGGATGCAAGCAGGGGCTGGACCCTGTGCCTCCTGGGGAAACCTGAGTGAGGTCTGGGGCCATATCCCCTGTGGTCCTGCACCTCCCAAATGCCTGAGCTCCCCACAGTCCTAGCCTGGCTCCCCACAAAACTGGCCATGGTAATACCTTGCTGAGTAATGGCAGCTTGATGTGGACACCTGCTCGCAGCCCTGTGCCCAGGTTGGAGGGGCAGGTCAGGATGTAACCCAGACGCTCATTCCACATGAACTCCCAGCCTCGCTCTTGGATTAGCCGCTCCACCTGGGTTAGAGGCAGAAGCAGCTGTTTAGCCCTGGCCATGGGGTGCCCAGCCAAGGCAGAGTGCAGAGGGCCAGCACCACAGCAGCCCTGCCAGCCCCTCTCTGCCTGTACAGAGGGCTAGCACAGCAGTGGCTGTTGGACACTCACCTCCTTCAGGCCCCGGCAGAACCGCTCAAATACACGCTTCATATTGCCCCCCTTCTCCATGGAGATGACACGTGTGTGGTCCTCCTCGTTGATCCAGATCAAGAAGGTCTTTTGGTTGTTGTGCCTAGGGACAGGGTGGCATTTGGCTGTGCTGGTGGCTCGCAGAGGCCCTGTGCCCACCCAGCTGTGCCCCTTCTGCCCCTGCCACCATTGGTGTCAGTGCTGCCTTTGGTTCCAGTGCACTGCCTGTGCCTGTGTCTGGGAGCACATTGCCAGGGCCCAGCTTGCCAGCAGGGTGGGCAGCCAGGAGATGCTCCTGGAGACAAGCCAGTGCCCATTCACATGAGCCACTGCAGGTGACAGGTGCTGTCTGCAGTGCCATGGCCGGGGAGAGGAGCACAGCTCCTGCACTATGCAGGCAGCAGGAGGGGGCTGTGAGGCATGGAGTGCATGCTGGGAGGGTTGGTTAGGGGCAGCTGGAGCTGGGAACCATGTGTGCTGTGGAGGTGTTTTCCATATAAAGGCACAGTGTCAGCGAGGGTGGCGTGAGTGGATGCGTGTGCCGGCTGTCGCTCTGCAGGAGCGTGGGATGTTGTATGACTGCACAGAGATGCTGGGAGGGAGCAGGAAGATGCATCTGTGACAGGGTAGGTTTGGTGGCAGGTAGAGTGTGCAGAGAGCCAGAAGGATCTCTGGGGATTTCCCAGAGTGCAGAAGCAATTACAGCTTTTTGACAGCCTTAGAGTGCAAGGTGCTGCAGGACAGTGAGAGCAGGCAGGATGGACAGCAGGGGCTGGCTCCACAGTCCCCTTCCCTGGGATAATGCTGTGGTTTCATAGGGAGCAGTTAGCTGCTGACTGTGGTGCACAAGGGGCTCCCAGGTGAGGCCACAGAGCCCAGGGTGGGCACAGTCCAGGGGTACTGGTGCCACATATGCTGGAGTCTGCAGTGCAGTGACCACAGGAAACATTGGGTGGCGTGCCTGAGGCAGAAGGATGGAGCAGTAGCATCCCCCCATCTGTGCTCTGCTGACTACCCAGTGCTGGGGCAGATCCTCACCAGATCCCTCGGGCGTCGGGCCAGTCCCGGGCCATTCCTGCTGCTGTCAGGAGCGGAGACACTGGCTTGTCAAAGAGGAAGTGGTCCTGGAGGGAGGCAGAGTGCATGGGCTCACTAGGGCTGCATGGCTGAAGGCAGGGCACTTTCACTGGTCCCAGTGCTCCCTGTCTCAGTGGTCCCAGCCTGCCACACAGGCGATCCACCGCGGCTCTCCCAAGTAGGGCACCCATGGGCAGGAGTTCCTGCCTTCTGGACTTGGAAGGCAGAACGCTGCTGGTGCACAGCCCACCCCATGCCAGGGGCTGGTGGGGCACCAGTCCTGTGCCACAAGCCCGCCTTCCTCTGGGCATGGGCAGAGACACGGGGTAAGAGTCAGAGGTGGCTGTGAGGTGCTGGGGCCATGTTCAGAGAGCTGGGTCAGGAGATCTGAGCAGCACTGTGAGCACCCTTTGTGCTGCTGGACAGCTGCTCTAGGGCAGGAGTCCTGGTCCCAAAAGACAGCAGGGCTGGGAAAGGAGGATACAACCTCACAGAGAAGTAATGCTGGAAAAGGGGTCCTGCTCTGCAGGCACCAGAGGGGACTGCCTGGGAGCTGTGCCGACTCACATCAATGAGCTGCTGTTGCTCCTTCTCAGTCATCTCACTGAGACGGTAGTACCGGCCTGCCAGGTCCCCAGTGAGGCCATTCAGTGCATCCACGGTGACCTTCTCCACCTCCCGCCGCTCAGCACGGGTGCAGGCTGGTGGCAGGCTCAGCCCACGGATGCTGCGCCCAGTCCGGACCCGGGAGGAGAGCACATAGCGCTCATCGAACTGGCCAAACTTTATCTGGAACAGACAGGAGTCACGGGGTGTTCATGGTGTGGCACTGGTGCTGGCAGGGCCCAGTCCCCGAGGCCCAGGAAAGGACCCCTGTGTGCAGCATGGCTGTCCAGCTCACGCACCTTGCTGGCGTCCAGGTCTGTGGTGTGCTTCATGGTGCGAGGGTTGTATCCGTTGTGCCGCTCCTGAATCACGGGGTCAAACAGGTCGGCAAACACCTGGAAGCAAGCAGGACAATGTGCAGCATGGCAGATGCAGTGCTTCATAAAGCCCCTGCCATGAGCTTGGCATGGTCCCACTGCGAGTGTGGGACACATGGCAGCAGCGGAGCTGCAGAGTGTGGCTGCAGGAATAGTGTGTCCTGCAGGGCAACAGCAGTCCATGGGGTCAGTGGGGCAGAAGGCTACAGGACTCCAGGAACAGCTGCACGAAAGGGGAGGCCTCTGTTTCACAGGGACATGTGGTGACCGGCTGGGGCCTCTAAAGCTGCTCAGGCTGGGCAGGACTAGGTGGGCAGTAATGAGAGCTGCTGAGTGTACCATGGGTACCAGGACTCCTCTGGCTGCTGCAGGCAAGGCTCTGGCTGTCACTCACCTCATAAGTCTCTTCATCACCAGCTACGATACCCACAGTCTTGATGAAGGGGTGGCCAGGATTGTCAACACCAGTTTGAATGCACTGGTCCAAGGTCCAGCCATTTGGGGTTGCCTTGTCACAGAGCCTGCTGTAGATGGCTGGTGTCAGGTTGTTGGCCATGCAGTTGTTGTGCTTCCGCAGGTCAGGGTACTCAGCACTGTGGGAGGAGAGACAGATGAATCCTTTGGGGCCAGGGGACCCCAGTACTTGTGCCTGTGCCCCACAGAGACCCGTGGGACGGAAGTGAGCAGGGGAGCTAGAGGAGGGGTCAAACTGCTCTGCTTGTTCACAGCAGCCAGGAGCAGGGAGGCAGTTATAGGCATTGCAGGGCGAGGGCAGGGACCAGCCTGAGCTGAAGGCTGGCACTGAACCAGGACAAGAGTCCACAAGCAAATCTGGACTGGTCATTAGGGAGCAGCTCCTTATCAGCAATACAGAAGGGCCCCAGGGCAGGAGAACCTGCCAGGTGAGCAGTGGAGCCACATCAGCTCAGCTCTGTGCTGAACTGTTAGGGCAGCTGGGCTGCAGAGTGAAAGTCTCACTCCTCTTGCCCTCCCTGTGGCTGTCCTGACGCCAGCCCAAATGGAGGGGGCATGCTCCCTATTTCTGGTGCAGTGAGAGGGGGAGGCAGGGCTTGCAGCCTGTGCAGCCTGGCGTGCCTGACCCCTGGGACCCCTGTCCCTCTGCCCCCTGGCTGCTTCGGGGCAGGAGATCAGCTGACCCCGGATCTGCAGCTGGTGGGAACTGCACGGCCCTGGCGCAGTTTATTGTATTAGGGGAATGCTTTCCTCTAATCAGCTTAGTGGGAGTCCGTCCCCTGACCTCATTCCCACTTTAGACAGGCTTTGTGCTTGCTCTGTGCTCAGGGGAGGGGGGGATTGGAAGGGCAGGACCCTGCTAGTGCTTGCTTTGACCAAATCTTTCCTGCTGGGACCTGGTGCCTCTGCTTGCCTTAGTGGAGCAGGACTGGCCCTTACCAGCCCAGGAGACCTGGCTGGTAGCTGGAGAGGGTCCTGCATCCTTGAGGACACCTGCCTCCCCTTCTGAGAGTAGCCTGTTTTGGGGATCCACGTGGGAGAAAAGGTGCCTAAACTAGTGCAGGTCTGGGTTGGTGGGAGCAACTGTCAGACAGCAGCACCAGCAGTAAGTCCAAGCACGCCACTGTGCTCAGCTCCTGCTCCTGAGTGCTCACACTGGGCACCAGGTCTGGCTGCCAGCGCTGGCCCCTGTGCTGCAATGCAGAACCCTGTGGCTGCCACCGCCTCCTCCACTTCCCCTGTGGGCCAAGGAATGTGTACTGGCCCTTTGCCCACAGCTTGGCTGCTGCTTGTGGCTTCGTGCACTGGGCAGAAAGAAAGGGAGGTAAGGCTCATATTGTGTTATGCGGGGAAGCACTGGCAGCTCCCACCCAGACCAGCACAAGAAGGCATTTGCTCCAGGCAAGAATTTGTCTTGGGGCTGAAGGAGCTGAGGGCTGCTCCCAGCCCACACACAGCCCTGTGCCCTGGTGAGATGCTCCAGCTGAGAGGCTGATGCAGAGTGCATGGGACAAAGCGTGCCCTGGTCTCCCCCACTGCTCCTGCCCCACCATCCGCTGGCCACTGCCCCCTGTCTCCCCAGGGTGACACATTCATAAAAAGCATTTGCGGATCAGAATGGGACACTTGGATAGGTTTCTCCACTGCCCCAGCATGGCTCATGCTGCCGGGCATGCCAGGACCACCTGCTGTGCTTTCTACACAGCAGAGGCTGCCCAGGAGCAGAAGAGGTTCCCAAGGGAAGCTAGCTTACTACCAGCAGGCAGGATACTGCTGTGGATTGAAGCATGCTATCTGCCATGGCAGTCCACACATTCCCTGAGGTGACTAACATTCAAAACCTGAGGCTCCAGGCTCTGCCTGCAGGTGCTGTACCTGCTGGAGTGCAGACTGAGTGCCTGGTCAGAGTGCACCGTACTGTGAACAGCCCCGAACCAGAGCCAGCACATCAGGGCAAGCTCTCCTCAGCCTTTCTAGAGCACCCAAGCTCAGCTGGATAGTGCCAGGACCAGCTGGGTGATGCCAGGGTGCTGTGCTCACCACGGTGCCACAGAGCAAGCGGGCGAGGATGCCACTCACTGAGCCCAGGCTTTGTCCAGGCTGGTGCGCTGTCCTGCACTCACCCCAGCACTGCCACCCTGCCCATGACCTCACAGTGCAGCTGTCTGCAGCAGCCACCCCCTCTGCCCTTGCACCAGCAGGTGCTCATCCTGGGGCAGACCTGCTCGGCAGCCAGGCGGGATTATTAGCCTGCCCACTGACTGCGTAGCCTCTCTGGAAGTGACAGCCACCTGCATCTCGCCACGGCTCTTCATTGCTAATCCGGCAGCCTCCAGTGCCCTTCCTGGCATCACTGGCTAGCAGTGCCCAGGCAGCCCCAGCCACACGTGGCCTCTGGAGAGGTGTGGGGGCATGTGGGACAAGCAGCAGACCCCCGTGAGGTGGCACAGAGCCAGGAGCTGGCAGGTTGCTGCAGGCAGCCAAGCACGAGGCTTGTTTATGCAGGGAGGAGGGGGCTTGGGCTTTGTGTGGAGACGCTTTGGCGGGGAGCCCCAGGGTGACTGCCCAAACGTGGTGCCGTGCCTGGCATAGGACCCGTCTGGCAGCAGGCACATGGTGCCCATGTTTCCTCAAAGAGGGAGTGACTGTACTCTCTCAGCATGGCTACTCATACTGCAGTGCTTCTCACAGGAGGCTGTGAAGTGTTGCTCAAATCCCCTCGGGACTACTGTGAATGTCTCTCACCCTAAAGACTAGGCAAAATCCCCAGGCAAGCTGGCTCATCCCTGCACAGTGAGGTGCTGCGGGTCACTACTAAGGCTCTGTCCAGACTCTTTTTCAAGTGTCAGTACCCTTACAGAACAATTCCCAGCTGAACAGAATCCCCCAGGAGGCTCATTTTAGAGCTTCTCAGGCACATTCCCACCTTGATTTCATCCCCTCCTGACCTGACATCTGTGGCTCTGCAGTTGTTCAGAAAGCTGGAAAACATACTCCCCTTGAGAAGTGAATAATCAATACCATTCAGCCTTTGAACTCTCTCCCTTTCCATCCCTGTCTTTCTGTGGCCCAACGCAGCACACTGGAGCCCCGGCATCAGCTCCCTGCCAGCCCTCCACACGCGCAGGGTTCCCAGCCTGCAATGCAGCGCCGTGACACACCGCTCTGACTGTCGGCGTTTGGTGCAGGGATGGCAGCAACATGATGCCTCCTTCCCATCCTGCTCCTTCCCTCTGCAAAGTCTCTGCTGGCCTCGGGATGAGGAGGAATACCCAGTCTTTATGTTCCTGGCCTGACTCTGGGAAGTGCTAGGCCAGGCAGCTGGTCTCAGCATGAGGTGGAAGGACTGGCCAGTGGCTGCCACGACCCTCTTCCCTCCCAGTCCTGGCCCCATTCCTACCCTGTCCAGCCCTTGTGAGGCACAGGCAGTTCCTGCCCCCAGTCCTGTCTGGTGCCATGGTGCTCCATGCTCAGCGTGGAGGGCCGTGCCCCTCAGAACTGGAAGCACAGACATCAGGCAGGACTAGCCTCTGCCTCTCCCAGCCACACTTCTTTATTGCCACAACAAGCAATGGTGAGCAGAGCCATGGGAATGTGGAGCGCCTGGCTCTCCCAGGGCTGCCTGGGCTCCTTGAGCCAGTCCTTGGAAAGAGTGGTTTGGAGGGAAGTGACCAGACCTTAGCACTGTGCCTCAGCTGTGACACTTATCTGGCTTAAGGGATCAGGAACAGGGTGTACAAATAGGGCCAGGGCTCTTGCAGAGCCAGAATTACCTCAAAAGCACCCCTAAGCCAGGCTGTGGCTGTGCATGTGCCCGCCTGGTCCACCTTGAATCTGTGCCTGCCTCCCAGAAGTCCTAATTGCATATCTCAGGGCTCATGGTTATCCAAAATATGTCCACAGGCTGGGGTTGCCTCCTCAGCACCCACAGGCTCCTCCAGTTCTCCCTTTAAAAACTGGCCCACAGAGGGAAGGGCAAGGACCTGCCAGCAAAGCTTTTCTTTTCAACAGAGGAATCCCTGTCCTGAAAACAGGCACGTGGGAAGGCTGGTACAGCCAGATGAGGTTGGGCCAAAAGCTGCTGTCAGCGCCTGGGGGCTGCTCCGACACCTGGATGTGCCTCCAGGAGGACAAAACGGACCCTTTGCTCCATTCTGTTCCTACTAGGACATTGGCAAAGTCTCTTCAGGCTTCTGTTGGACCGAGCCTGGGGTAGGTCCCCCATAGGTACTGGCTGTTAGCACTGTTGCCCCCCAGGCTGGCCCGTCTCTGCCCTCCCTGCCAGCCCGGGGAATCCCTCAGGACCCCATCCCAGAGTCACCCTCCAGACATGGGGATGTGCCCGGGGCTGGCCCCTCTCGGCACGGAGCCGACGAAGGGGTCCCGTGGCAGCCGGAGGAGCTGCGGGGAGCCGCGGCCCGCACTGCCCTGTCCCTGCGGGGCCGGTGCACTTGTGCGCGGGGCCGACGGGGCCCACAGCGCCCGGGACCGGCAGCCCGAGGGGAGCGGCTCCTCCAACACGGTCAAGCCTCGCCGCCTCCCCGTCCCCTCGTCTGCCCCGCCGCCCGGAGCCCCCGGCCCGCCGCGGGCTCGGTTCACGGGCCTCTCGCTCCTCCCTGCCATGAGTTGCTCCGGGACTCGGCGCCCTCCCCGGTGCCGGTGCCGGTGCCGGTGCCGCAGGGACCGTCCCCCGCCCGCCGCCCGTGCGCCCCCGCCGCCCGCACATTACCTGGGCGGNGGCACCGCCACCTGCTCGGCTGCCCCGCCCCACCCCGCCCCACCGGGGCCGTCGGAGCTTTCAGCACCGCGCGCCGGACAGCGCCGGAGGGGCGGCCGCGC
>WBMV01003906.1:809120-908001 GCA_013396655.1 Campylorhamphus procurvoides
CGGCCGCCACCCCGGCCGTGCCGCGGGAGCCTCGGCCCTCGGGCCGCACCGCTCGGGGTGCCGGTGCCGGTGGCTGTCCCGTGTGTGGGTGCTCCTGGCCGCGACTCTCTCCCGGGGCCGGTGTCCCGTCGGCGCCGAGCGGGCCTTGTGTGCGCAGCCCCCTCGGTGTGCGTGGGACGGAGCGGCAGCGGCCCCGCGGCTGTAAACCCTCACGGGCAGGGACTGTGTGGGGAGAATTCCGGTGCGGAGGAGTTTCACGCTTTACAAACTCTTGACTCGTTAATTATGTCGTTGTGAATGATGTAAGGGACGGACGGGTCTGGGCGCTGTGCGTGGCACAGCCGGGCTGCGGGTGTGGGGTGGCCCCAAAGGCTGCGCGGGGTTTGCGGGAGGAGCTGGGCGGGAGCCGGGCATTGCTCACCCCGCTCTGGGTTTGCAGCTCTTGGTGTGTTCGCCATCACTGAAAGTGCTGCTTGAACAGGCTGAACTTGATTTCAGCTGCCTAGCTTTAAACACCTTGAGCTCCTGTGTTACCAGAACAGAGGGATTTCTGTGATACATCACATCCAGGTGGCTTTAATTATTAGCCTCAGTATAGGTGTTCTTTCTCTTATGAAGCAATTAAGTGTCCGTGATAAGGGCACAGCTTTCACCTTCTTTAAGTATGGAATTAACGTTAATGTAAACAGCCCTTGTGGCAGTGGGAGTAACTCTTTGGGCTGAGGTGTGTCACTGCTCATGTGTGCAGAGGTACTTCACTGCTTAGGGCCTAAGTTTTCAGGGTTGAGTTTTTTGACTAGGTTGGTTGTAGGGCCCACAATAGTTTCAGGTAGCTCTAGAAGACATTGCCGGTATTTGTGTGTTAAAACGCCAGTGTGTTCTCAAAGGTCACAATCCTGCAGGTGCTTGACATGGCTTGGCCAAGCTGTGGGTCTCTAAACTGGATCATCCTAGCAGCTGTCTGCATGCCAGGGTACCCCGAATTCCTCGGGCCTCCTGCCCAGTGTCCCCTGGGGTGTCCAGGCCTGGGCTCTACTCCAGAGTGCCTTTTCCACTACCACCAGTGATGTGACCAACTGTGTTCCCATCTGTCAGCCCGACACTGCAGAGACTGCACCTGCGTCTACACCTTTTGTTTAAAAAACAAAGTGAAAACCCCCCCAACCTTCAAATCCACTCTTTTGGTGGTTAATGCCACACTGAGTACAAAGTATAAGATCTGATCATGCCTTCTCTCTTAAATGTCTGGTACCTCAGAAGCAGTGCACAAAGAGTCTCTTTACTGAGTGAACACCCTTATCTGAACAGCACTAGAATAATCTGCTGGAGAACTGGGAAACAATTTACTATCTTGTTTCTTATCACTAATACAGGGCTGTCTGGGAGCTGAATCTGTCCCAGGGCACACAGGGGCAAGGTGTGCAGCTCTGTTTCTGGTTGTGTATCAGCAGATTCTGATTGCTGTTGGGTGATTACAGTAACCTTTGGTATGATTGTGCAGCAGATCACGCCTGCCCTTCTTGGAAGTGCAGCAGGAAAGTCTTTAACTGCAGCAGCTGGCGTGTACTTCCTCCTATATCTGTGGCAGAACTGCCAAGCCTGAATATTCTGACTCAAAGCCAGAATGACCTTTACCTTTTGTGTGCATGTGCCAGAGCTGTATTAATGCTTTTGTCTCCCTAAACACAACCAGCAGCATTTACTCAACACTGACTTTTCTTCCTGTGAGAAGTGAGGCCCATAGCACTCTCAGCAACTGGGAACTGGGCTGAATGGGCCTCCAGGAGCAGTTAGCTCAGCAAGCAACAGGGATGATGCAGAACCATCAGCATTGTGCAGCTGGTGACTCCTGTAGCTCTGGGTGTGACGGGTTTTGGGCTGGGTGCCACTCAGGACCCTGTAAGGGCAATTGCCACACTCCTGATGCATGAACTGCGTGACAGCTTAGCACTAGAGCTGGCTCAGGTGCTGTGGGCAAACCTCCTCTTACTGTCCTTCAATACCACAGTGGTGCTGCAGTGTGAGTTTTCAATGCCATAGTTATGCCTGTAGCTAAAAGTTCTGTTTCATCAAGAGTGTAGTCACTTGGTATATATCTAGTCAGGTAAGGGATCTGCTTTTAAGAACTTGAAAAAGGTTTTGCTTAACCCTCTCCCCCTACCCACACCCGAGATTGTGAGGCTTTCCCTGTTAATGCCATTGACATCAGTGACTGTTAGTTCCAGTGAGGCTCTGAGTTTTTACCTGGTTTTAGTATGGTGTGTCATGGCTTTGAGACACAGCTATAGAGCAAGGAAGAGATTTTTTTTTTCTGAAATAGGAGCAGGACTGTAGAGAAGTTGTTGCTTTCTTAGTTCTTAGGGCAAAGGTTTCCCTGTTGCTTGATCTGTTTTTTTCATGAGGGAGGGGAGAGTGAGGGATTGGAGAAGATAACCTTCCTCCTCCTCTTGCATGGTTTACTTCACTTCATTAAATCATCAGCCATCAAGCTGATAGTGTAATTACTATGGACTTGTTCTACACTGCTGTGCTGAGGCAGCAGGGCACAGGGATGGAAATGGTTTTTGAGCATGTTGGGAATCCTACTATTGTCCTCCTGTGGAGATAGGAGGGCTGTATGGAGGACACAGTAAATGTCTCTATAACCTGATCTGCCAGCACTGTTCCTCCCATGAGCAATGAGCACTGATGGTGAGTTACAGCTCTAACTCTTGCTGATCGGGAAGCTTCTATGCCAGGTGTGTGCTGTGCCTCGAAGCTTGCGTGGGAGCAGCACCACTGGATCCAGTGCATGGGCATCAGCCCAGCATGAGCTGGGAGTTAGGTGGAGGAGATGGTCCTTGGTGTGGTAGGTGCAAAGTCCAGGCTTGTGTCCCCTCTCTTTTTCCTTTTGGGTTGGTGTCAGCTCCCCCGGTAGATCTGGCTTGACAGCTGATGGGTTTGTGTCCAACCAGTGCCTGGTAGTGTGACTGTGGGTCCTTGTCCAATGTGCTTCTGCTCCAGCACTTTCTCTGAACACTTACCTGTTACATCTCCTGCCCTTTCTGGAAGCACGCTGCCTTTCTGCCTGGAGGCCCCTGACTTCCAAGAGGATTTCACAGGCAGATGGGTTGTTCTGTGTATTTGTTTCTTTTGCACATTCCCACCCTGCTCAGATGGATTAAGACAGTCTTCTGCTGTTGGTCCTGGTGAGGAAATTCTCACCTGCCCAGGTGCTGTACTGGCAGTGGGCTGATACCCTTGGGGGTGCCTTCTATCGCTGCCAGAGAACTGGGAACTGACAGCTGTATGTGTCAATGCAGTCTCCTGTAGTGTCCTGGCTGTAAGGGAAGGCATCAAAAAAGAGGAGGAAATACAGTAACTCTTAGTCTGGGGAACGCTGGAAATCATGTGAGAACATGAGAAGCAGGTGCAGAGAGTGTCTCATGTCCATTTTTAGGAAGTACCTAGTAACATGAGCTGCTCACAATGTCCTCTCCTCAAGGTTGCACTTACTTACGCAGGAGGAATACTTTTGACCACTTTATAGTTGGGAAAAATAACAGGGAAAGGCACCCGCTTGGCATTTGTGTGGGTGCAGCTCTGGTCAGACGTGAGCACCCATGTCCTTGGTGCATACAGGTCAGGGCAATGGTGTGTTCAGACTCTGTCCCTCCTGAGGCAGGCTGTGCTGCTGCTGTAGGTGACAGTGCAGGATGTGCTCCTTTCCTGGTATTTCTAATTCATAGCATGTATTTGCTAGCCAGATGATTGTCCTGCTCTGGTCTGCACTGGTGCAGAGCGTTTTGAGTTCTCAGAGCAGTTTTGGGCACCAGAATATAAAAAACCATTAAGCTATTGGAGAACATCCAAGGAGGACCAGAAGAATAGAGAAGGGTCTGGAGGGGAAGCCTTATGAGATCTGCTGAGAGCATTTCGTTTGTTCAGCCAGGAGGAGACTGAGGTCAGACCTCTCTGGGGTCTTCAACACCCTCCTGAGGAGCAATGGTGGGGCAGGTACTGATCTCTTCACTCTGAAGATTCAGTGACAGGACTCAAGAGAATGGCTGGACCTGTGTCAGGGGAGGTTTAGGTTGGATATCAGGAAAATGTTTTAAACCCAGAAGGTGATCGTGCACTGGAACAGGCTCCCCTGTGCAGTGACCACGGCCCCAAGGCTGCCACAGCTCAAGAAGTGTTTGGACAACGCTCTTGGCATATGGTAGAATTGTTGTGGTGACCTGTGCAGGGCTGGGAGTTGGGTTTGATGATCCTGATGGGTCCCTTCCAATTCAGCATATTCTGTGATTTTATGATTCAGCCATGTAGTAAATCAGAGCCAGCTTGCAAAACCAGATGTCCTGACCTGCAATCCAAACTGGTGCTGGTGCTTCCTCTGTGTCCTCTTTCCCTGTCACAGAGTTGTCATTTCTTCCTTTTCCCTCCTTTCTGCAAACTCCTGCACCTCTCAAACTGGTCTCTCTGTTACTGTAGGTCTTCTTGATCTGAAAGGATGAAAATTGGCGATTGGAAAGTCACTGTCACCGTCCTGAACTTTATCTTGACTTCTGGAGTCCCAGCTGATGTCTTCGGGCATATGAGCCTGCGAGAGTGTGGCCTGTTCCTGTCCATGATTTAGGCAGCGGCTGAAGCATGCATCACTGTAAGGGTTCCATCATTTCTGTGCCGGTGGTGACACTGTCAGTGCAAGGGGGTTAATTGCAAAATGGAGCTGCCTATCTAAAATGATATGGAATTCTGGATTCTCTCACACCCTGAGGGTCTTCTCCTTTTGTGCTGGGCAGCACCATTGCTGGCCTCCCTCATGCCCCATCAGTCCTTGCCCTCCCCACCATCACCTGAATCCATCGCATAGCCAGTCCCCGTATCACCTTGTGTCTGACTTCTCTCTCTCTTTTGCATGCTGTGATTCCAGAGCGGGATGGTCGGCCACCGCAGCTGCAATGTCGTCCCTGACGACCTCCAGTGAGGGAGAGAGCTCCACTCCCAGATTTGTTGTTGGTTCCAGAGATGATGAGACAGAATTTCTGGGATCAAACATGAAGACAGATGAAACCGATTTCTTTGAAGATGGTGAAGAGGAGGAGTCGGTAAGGAAGTCTCAGCGTTCTGGGCTGCAGCACCTGTGTGGAATGCCTGGGTCTCAGCCAGACTGTGTGTGGTTACTACTGAGGCTGCAGGCAGTTGGAACTGCAGGGGAAACAGCTCTGGCTGTGTGGCATAGCTATGGGACATGGCAGTAACATTTCTGACAGGATATATTACGTTGTCATGCTGCCTCGGGAAATCCAGTCTTTTTGCTTGCGGGTCTGATTCAGGGACAATAGTGGATTTCTTTGTCCTGGAAACTTAACCCTGACATTCTGTAAACCTTTCTGTTTCAGCAGAGATTTTTGAGGAAAACTTTGGGACCTGTGAAAAGGGCAAAGGTGTTTCTGCAGAAAGGAAACATTTATTCTTTTCTGTAACCTCCAGGAACATGAGAATGATCTTCAGCTCCCAACTACTTTCTGCCCCTATTCAGTGTTACATTAAATTTAACTAAACTGGTCTCCGTCTTCCCTCAGCCACCAGAACGGCAGATCGTGGTAGGAATCTGTGCCATGACCAAAAAATCCAAGTCCAAGCCCATGACACAGATTCTGGAGCGTCTGTGCAAGTTTGAATACATCACAGTGGTGATCATGGGGGAAGATGTTATTCTGAACGAACCAGTGGAGAACTGGCCCTCTTGTGACTGTCTGATATCCTTCCACTCCAAAGGTAACACATCTATAGCAGGCCTTAGCCTGCTTGAGCTCTGGGCATGGGAGCTTGCTCTCAGCCTTCCCCTCTGTCCCCACCCTGTATTTCAGGATTCCCCCTGGATAAGGCAGTTGCTTATGCCAAGCTGTGCAAGCCATTTCTGATCAACGACCTTGATATGCAGTATTATATCCAGGACAGGTGGGTGTCTGAGCCACTAAAGCCTCTTCCCTCTTCCTCTGTCTGATTCTTCTCAGTATGTTGTGCAAAATTCATCTTCCTGGCCACAAGCAAATGAGTGAGGTGGGGAGGAAGGGGACCTTAGCTGTGGCTTTTTGGGGTTGCTTCTCCAAAGCATGGAGGTGAATTGCTTTGAGGGTAAAATCATTGCGACTTGGCATGTTTGATTTTCTGGTGCAAATGTCTTGTAAAGAATGGCTGGGAAATAGGAAGTGGAAGAGTTCTTACAGAACAAGGCTGCCCTTGCAAAAAGACTAGTCTCCTAGCAGAAGAGCCAAGTGGTAGGATGGGGCTCTGGGTAAGTAAGTAAGGCTGGGTCAGATTCTGTGGAGAGTATGCTGGTGAGACACTTGAGGCTTCTCAGCCGTCTGTTGGTAGAGGCCAGTAGGAGCCATGTATTTCAACTGTTACACCCAGGCTGCTTTGGCTGTGTGTAGGTAGGGCTCCTACAGACCCCAAACCTCCTGCCCTGTCTTTGGGGTGGTGAGTGTAGTTATGTGGGTGCTGGCAGGCCTCCCAAGGTGTAACTAGTTAAAGGCACAGGATGAAAGAAGGCTCTGCTACCTCTGCCTGGCCTGGGCACTGGGCAGCTTGGCCATTTTCTGAGGGCAGATCCGGGCAGGTGACGTGTACTGGGTGTGCACGTGCTAATTGAGCTAATAATTAAGCATCTATGCTTAGGCCAGGTAGAGATTTACTCTGGGGCATTTGTGTCCAGAATAGGACTGAGGCAAACCCTGTAACCTGTAGGTCTTATGTAAGGAGCATGAACTGAAAACTATTTGCACTTTGTCTTGAGGCTTTTTTATGTTCATTTGACTTTATTCTTCATCAGTAGGAGTGAAGTGTTCCCCTTGACATATCCTGAGGACCTTCTAGACTGTTCTCTTGTTGTTTCTGTCCTCTGCAGGCGTGAAGTGTATCGGATCCTTCAAGAAGAGGGAATAGATCTGCCTCGCTATGCTGTGCTCAATCGAGACCCTGACAGACCAGAAGGTCCGTGTCCAGGCTCTACTGAAAGGCATTTCCCCAGGCTGTGCTATTTAAGATACTCTGCAGAGAACAGGCACTGGTAGTCACCTTGAAGAGGCCTGACTCACAAGTCTGTAGGGTTTTCTTGTGGATAAAGGTCCCAACAGCAAAACTGTCTGATGGGCCGGGAAGGGGCTGTGCCTCTGCACTAGGGCTGTCTCACCTTTTCCGACGTGCCACTGTTGTGCTCTGTCTTCAGAGTGCAACTTGTTGGAAGGAGAGGACCATGTGGAGGTAAACGGAGCTGTTTTCCCAAAGCCATTTGTAGAGAAGCCAGTCAGTGCTGAAGACCACAACGTGTATATTTACTACCCGACATCAGCAGGTGGTGGCAGTCAGCGGCTCTTCCGTAAGGTGAGGAGTGGTCTCCAGAACTGATGTTGAAACCAACAGATCTGTAGGTCTGAGACCCGCATGACTTCAGCAAGGAGTGTTGGGACAGGTGAAGAGGAAAGGAAAGTTTTGTATTACGGAAGTCTAGACCTTCTTAGGTCAGCCCCATATACCTGGGAATCACAGAAGGACATATTTTAGTGGTAGTGGTGACTTCACCTTCTTCATCCTCTGTGTGACCTGTGTCCCATTTTGAGCAGTCATGGAGCACTGTGATCCTTTCTGAATTGCATGCTTTTTCCAGATCACCTCCTGGGTTTATCAATATGATTTTTCAAAAAAACTATTCTTGTCCTTTAACATCATTCTTGCCCTTCTCAGCTTAGTGTAGCTTGCATGTATGATAAAGGCAGTATTTACTCCTAAATTCCACACTAAATCTGTCCTTACTGACTTCCCCCACTTTGCCAGTGAACCGTTATATCTGTGATGTTATCTTTTTTCAAATCATTTGCACATCTGCCATTAATAATTCTAAAATGATCATTTCCTTGGGTAAGATACAGGCACTTGAGATTGTATCCAAAGCTTACTAAAAATGAGAAGAACATTATCCTCAATGTTGATAAGATCAGTCCCCATCCTAGAAGGAAGTTAAATGGATTGGATTATCACCTGTCATCATTTATTTTAATTTGCCTATTAGTTAGGCTCCTTACTTTTTATGTCTTTGTCCACTGTTTGTTTGTTATATATCACTGAAGTGATTGGAGTCAACCTAATGGTCTATAATAACTTTTTTCCTCTTTAAAGCCTGGCAAATGACATACTTGCTGCCCATGTTTTACAGTCCCTTTGTCTTCTAATAAAAAAAGTGTGCTGTAACCGCTGGGGGTTCCGATAAGCCAATTCTCCACTAATTCTGCTAATTTTGTACATGTGGGATGAAACTTCTGCTTTTCATTCTTCCATCTAAAAAAGGGACCCTGGTGCTGTTCACTGAGGTGTTTATTCTGTGCTCTTAGATTGGTAGCCGGAGCAGTGTGTACTCCCCAGAGAGCAGTGTGAGGAAGACAGGCTCCTACATTTATGAGGAGTTCATGCCTACGGATGGTACTGATGTAAAGGTAAGGGAAAGCCTGGAACAGTTCCTTCCTTCTCCAGGTCTGTGAGAGCTGAAGGCTGGGCAGTCCATGTAGTCCTTCTTAAGCTTTGGAGTGCGTGTTTAAGCTGTAAGGTGCTGACTGTGCAGCTTGGGCTCCAAAGGAGGGAGTGGATGCTCTGTAGGTCACACCAGGAGGAGTGTGTGAGATCTGATCTCCTCTGTGTCTGTAGCAGAAATACCTTCTGGAAGGTGCAGTTAGCCTCAGTGACTATGTCAGGTATAACTCTGTCTCTTCCAGGTGTACACTGTTGGGCCGGACTATGCCCATGCAGAGGCTCGCAAATCCCCTGCTTTGGATGGGAAAGTGGAACGGGACAGTGAAGGGAAAGAAATCCGTTACCCAGTCATGCTGACTGCCATGGAGAAACTCGTTGCCCGTAAAGTCTGTGTAGCTTTCAAGGTCTGTGTTTTCTTTCATGTGCAAGCAGGACTCCACAAATGTCTGATCCATATCTGGGTCGGTGTTAAAACTTTTCACCTTGGCATGTCTCAGAGATGGCAGTCCTCCATGCCTGATGCCAGCTGCTGTCCTGCTGGGCAGAAGTGACTGGGAAGGCAGGAGACCTGCAGCAAATGCCTTCTGTGCTGGCAGGTGCCTGGTGTCCCACATATATCTGAGCATTTAATATTGGATCCTGGGCATGCTTCTTTCCATCTGACCTGTGCTCGTCCTGCCTTTACTGTTTCCTGCTTTTGTTTATGTGAAAATGTGGTGTTTCTTCCCTTTTTACTGGTGTTTTGATACCTTTTTTTTCTTTTCTTTTTTTTGTCTTTCTTCTTTTTAATTTGGCTCTGGTGCAGATTTATGTTTTATTTACAGGTAGGTAGGTAGAGTGTGTGAGGGTAGGTATGGCTCCATGACATGTTCAGTAGTGTCAGCAGAAAAAGAACTGGGCTCCTTGTTCCTGCCTCACTGCAATCGGTAGCCCATGTAGTTTTGCTGGTGCAGATCTCGGCTCCTTTCAGCCTTGTAGGCTTTTCTGCATAATGATGGGCATCTTTGCCTGCACCATTTCTTGTCTCTGCTTGTCAGTCTGATCCAAAATGGTTGGATTTGGAAGGAAGAGCAAGAGATGCAGGAGCTGCTCTGTTTTAGGCCACTAAAGCTGGGCCTTTGCTAGAGCAGTGGGGGTGTAAAGGTTCACCTGAAGGGCCTGGTCCTGCTGGCTATGGCATGTGTTCACACTTGTTGGGGTCTCACGAGATGGGCACAGAGTGGAGGATGGCTTCAGCACCAGTGGGACTGAACTGGGCAGCATTGGCTGGGTCTGTGTGTGCCCCACTGGTGAGGTACCTGGTGCCTCCCAGTGGTCTCTCACTGTGTGCCCAAGTCCTGTGTCTTATGCTTTTTCCTGCAGCAAACCGTGTGCGGGTTCGATCTCCTGCGGGCCAATGGTCACTCTTTTGTTTGTGATGTGAATGGCTTTAGCTTTGTGAAGAACTCCATGAAATATTATGATGACTGTGCCAAAATCCTTGGGTATGTACAATTTGAATTTTGATAAGGGAGTAAGGTAACTCACAGCAAAGTAAAATGAACATGGAGTCCTGGTCAGTATGTTGTAGAAGTTTGCAGATGGTTCATTTGGATCATTTGTTTAGCAGGTGAAAGCTTGGCTCTGGGAGGAATGTGTTAATCATTTATAGCCCCTGGAGCTCCTGCCTGCATTGACATTAGGTGTCTTTTTCTATAGCTAGGTGTATCTTACAGGACTTTTCATTGGATGTTAAGCCCAGTTGCAGTATTGATGATGTGAGGGAAACTGGTGCCCTTTTAGGGTGCCCTAATTAGCCCGTAGTGTGATAGGTGTTCCTCCAAGGAAAGTGAGGGGAAATCCTGTGCCTCTCTTTGAGTCTTTCAGCTGGGCTGCTAAGGAGGAGGTGTAGAACCAAGGGAATGGAATTTCTTGTTAATGTTGTATTCTGATTTCTTTCAGAAATATAATCATGCGGGAATTGGCTCCCCAGTTTCATATTCCCTGGTCCATCCCAACAGAGGCAGAAGATATTCCCATTGTACCCACAACTTCAGGCACTATGTGAGTACCTGCCATCTTCTCAAAAGAATGCCAGTGATGGCTACAGGAGGGGCAAAAGTGCAAATCCTGTCCAATGGCTCATCTCCACTAGCTGCACATCTTCCTCCAGCTGCTGTGCTCCTTGTAAGCCTATAATGTCTGTGAAAAGGCTTAGCCATGTGCATGGAAGGTGCGGCAGGTGGGAGAGTAGTGTGGGTTTGCCAAATGCAGGCAAGCAGTCATTGAAGAAACTACAGAAGCTGCTCACATGACTTTCAGAGGGCTCAGATTCTTGATCAGGACAGGAAACAGATCAGGGCTTTGCTGTAGCTGTCTGCTACTTGGAGAAAGCATGTGTTGAGCTGCCAGTGAAATAGATGGAAACAATTAGCTGAAATATTCTCATTAGCCATCCATTAGATGGTCCCTCATTTCATACCCTTTGCCTTACTAATTTTCCACTACATAAGGCTATGAGACCAAAAGTTTCTTTGTGATTCTAAGCATACTTGTACACTGGTATGAAAACAGATGGTAGAGTCTGCAGAGCTTTGACTGCTTCTGCAGCCGTGGCACTTGTGCTTGATTTAGTCTGAGAGAATTTCTGCCCCTGATGAGGAAAGCAGCTGTCAGAAGAATGGAACTGAAAGAGAAATGGGAAACTACTCCTTGGTGGCAATTCTGGTGTAGGAGCACATTGGTCAGATGCATCTTATGTTTCCCCAGGATGGAGCTTCGCTGTGTTATTGCAGTCATCCGGCATGGAGATCGCACCCCGAAGCAGAAGATGAAGATGGAAGTGAAGCATGCCCGGTAAGAGCCAGGGCAAGAAGGTGCTGTGGGGCTGGGAAGGGAGGAGGGCCCATTCTCTGAACCAAGAGAGGTATGGAGGGATGAATGTGTGGGAGGCAGTGCTTTTTTCTGTCTCCATCCAAACAAGTGCTTTCAGCCCAGTTGAGAGAGCCCCCTTCCCCTATAAGGATCCTGGCACCTTCTGTGTGAACACTGGAAGGAAGAGTGAAGGGATGTTAGGTACTGTAAAGGGAAGTGCCCCACTAGATGGGAAGCTAGTGGCGCTTCCTGGTCCTATATTGCAAACCACTTGTTTTTTCAGAATTTCTGAAGCACAGGGAGGAGCGAACAGTCTGCTGGTTCTCCCTGAAGGACACAGACTGAATGCACATGTAGGGATGAGTCTCCTTGTATCACTGAAACAGCAGAAAATGAATCAGCATTCTCTCTTGTCTATTCAGGTTCTTTGAATTATTTGAAAAATATGATGGTTACAAGACAGGGAAATTGAAGCTGAAGAAACCAGAGCAGCTACAGGTGAGGAAGTCCATTCTGAGGTTACTGTGTGGGACATGCAGGTAATAGAGATTCTGGTGCAAGGCAGTTCTTTGGGAGGGTGAAGACCCTCAAAAGGGCAACAGTCTTTCACACAGATGGGATTCCTCATCCCATGCCCAGTCAGCTCGGTGACAGCAGGAGAGCAGAACAGAAACTTCCAGCTGATGTGCATACTGTAGGATGGGAATGACCTGATGCAGCTTGCCCACCTGCTGTGGTTGCCTCTGGTGGCAGCGGGGAGTGGGGCAGTTGGAGGTACCTGTTCGATTTTCAAGGGGACTGGAGAACAGGGCAGGAATGAAATAAACTTTAGTGTGAAAGTGCATCCTGCCTGAGCTGTGTCTTATGAAATTACATGTCTCTGAGAAGTGTCTGTGTGGACCTGATGCTAGGTAAAGCTGTCAGGAGTCCTCACAGGAGAACAGTGGTGAGTCTGAGGCAGAATTGCTGTCTGCTTTCCGACAGGAAGTGCTGGACATTGCGCGGCAGCTCGTGGTAGAGCTGGGAACCCACGGGGATTGTGAAATTGAGGAGAGAAAATCCAAACTGGAACAACTGAAGAGCGTCTTGGAGATGTAAGGGTTCCTATCTTGGGGCACCATGAGTTTGCCTCAGAGCATGTTACAGAAACAAGCTGTGCTGCTGGTGTCCTGGCCAGCTGGCACCCAGAGACTGGGGTCTCCTCTGTCCCCTGTGAGCAGCTGTACAAATGGTACCATTATCCTAACCTTTTCTTCTTGACATCAAAAACTCTGCTGGTTCTTGTCCCAAGTGTGTCTGGTGTTTGGCTAAACACTTTGAGACAAAATTCAGCTTTCTTTGCTGCAGGAGAGGAACTGAAGTCCTGTAGGGACCAGGTTGATATGAAGTGTTTTGATAAACTTGGAACAAATCTTGTTTAAAATAAGACTGTCCGGATGCCAAAAGTTTAACAAAAAGAAGCTCAGAAAACATGAAAAGATGTTTGTGTCCTCTCAGGTTTTGTACAGTCAGAATAAAAGACAATATGATAGCATTTGCATCTTGGGAACAAAACCAGGGTTTCTCTCAGGACTGCAGCTCACTGTGGTGGTACACACAGCCAGTGTCTGCATTCAGGCTGTGTCTCTGGAGCACAGAGGCAGATTTTTTTTGCTGTGATTCACTCCCCTGCTCTTCTGCTCACTGGAGATGTAGTTATCCTCAAAGCATCTGGCAGAGGGTTTCTTTCTTGTGATCTCATTAATTCCCTTGTTAAAGATGTAGATAGATATTAAAGCCATAGTGAGAAATGAGAGCTCAGAGTGTTCTCGGTTAAAGAGCAAGTAGAAAGATCTTTGAATTTCGTTTGGGGGAACTGTTTGGCTTTTCCTGGGAGTGTGTGCTGGGTCACAGGGAGATGGCAAAAATCTTCATGTTCCGTGACAATGGGTGTTGCAGCAGTAAGTCTCTTGCCTGTGCTGTACTTCTGCAGTGTGCTGCCTGGGAACCTCTGGGCAAAAGCTGAGTGAAATTGACTTTTTCCAGTTTTTTCCCTCCCTTCCTTGTGACAGGTATGGACATTTTTCTGGCATTAACCGTAAGGTTCAGTTGACCTATCTGCCTCATGGGCATCCTAAAGCTGCAAGTGAAGATGAAGGTAAAGAAATCTGATGTTTCTACCCTGATCTTCAAGGCTGGACTTCAGGTGTGCATGGAGCTACCCTACTTGTATAGGCCTCTGGACATGCAAGCAGAATTGGTGCCCCATGTCTTATATTTGCTCACATCATAGGAAAGAAAGGTTGGAGTGATGCATAATGTGGTTACCAGTATGCCCTGGTTGGTGCCACAGGCTTGTGCTTCTAATTTTGTGAATGGCATCCTATACCTTCAAAAAGTAGTGACTGAATTTCCTACTTGCTGATTTGGTTCCTAGGGATTTTGGGTCAGGCTTGTGTTAAGAACACTGCAAGGTGCTGATGACAACCTCTTCTTCCTCCCCTCCTCTCCCTCTGCAAGCTCAGCTATGAGACCTGAGGTAATGAGTACTTGTTTGTCTCCTAGAAGCTCGCCGAGCGTCCTCCCCCTCCCTTCTCCTGGTGCTTAAGTGGGGTGGAGAGCTGACCCCAGCTGGAAGAGTCCAGGCAGAGGAGCTGGGGCGAGCCTTTCGATGCATGTATCCTGGAGGTCAAGGTGAGCTTTTTCCAGGGACCTCTGGTCCTGCCCTGTGGCTGCCAGGCTGCCCAGCCCAGGTGAGGGTTACTCACGCATCTGTGGCTGTGTGTGGCCTCTGGGACTAGTGTTTGTTTGAGTTGACATGGCAGGAATAAATAATTTAGGTGGGTTTGGCACCCATAGATGTGTAAGCTGTCCAGAGGTCTGCTGCAGTGGTTGAACTTCAGTGTGTCTTGGAGCACAACAGCTTTCTTTAAATAATGTGCCAGGATTCAAAAAAGAGAGGCTGTTCTAATAAAATATATTCTGACATGGCAAATATGATTTGAAATGTATGGATTATTAAAAAGGAGTTTGGGACAGATGTAGAGAACAGAGGAAATCTGTCTTGGAACACAGATAATCCTGCTCTGAGACAGGGGAATAGGAGGGTTAACTTCTCCATATTTTTTCCACCATAATTCTGTGACACTGAGAAGCATCCACTATGCACATAAATCAACAAGAGCTGAAAAGGAAAAAAAAGAGACAGATTGGAGATTGCCTTTGAGTCAAGAGTAATACACTGCTACTGGATTGGTCCAGTGAGCCCAGTATGGGATACTGCTTGTCTTTGACTTGTATACTTACTTCAATTTAATTAATTACATTTCAGATTAATTAAGCAAATTTAAATTGTATTGAAGAAGATTTCCTTCTGGAATAAGGAAGAGTTAGTTACCCCTAGTGGAAAAGGATCAAGTTAGGGAGCACTTAAGCAACCTGGACATATGTGAGCCCAAGGGCCCTGACAGGCTGCACCCACAGTGCCAAGGGAGTGGACAGATGTCCCTGCAAGGCCACTTGAGATTATCTTTGAAAGGCTGTGGGGCTTGGGGTAAGTGCCTGAGGACTGGAGGAGAGGAACTGTTGCTCTTAGCTTCAAAATTTACAAGAAGGAGGGAACTGCAGATGTGTCAGCCTCAGCACAGCACAGTCTTCAGGATGGTAATGGAGCAGCTAATCCTGGTGATTATTCCTGGGCACATGAAGGACAGGTCAGTGACTGAGCAGCATGGATTCACAAAGAGAAGTCGTGCTTAAGTGACCTGATAACCTCCTACAGGGAAGTGGCCACCTTGTTTACAGAAGGGTCATTCTGAACCACAGTTTTGAAGACTTCTGCTCCATGTGGTCATTCATAGAAAGTGCTGTGTTCTTGAAGAGCATTTGGTGCCTGGCAGCTTTGTCAAGACGTTCATCTGACTTCTGGCTAGGGTCTGTCCTTGTCTGTCCGGGTGTTTCTCTTAGTTGTGAGCTCAGAACTGGAAGTAGTGTTTGCAGTGTAGCCTGTCTTGTCATGCAGTGTGGCTGGGTACTGTGCAGAGTCACCCTGGGTTTCGAGGCAGCAGCAGCAAATAGTCACCAATAGTCACTGTCTTTGGAGGTCAAACTCGAGAGCTGTGTGAATTGCTTTCCTCTGTTATTGACCTGACTCCTGTGGCTGACTCAGCCATCAGAAATAAACTGGCAGTTTGTACCGCAATGTAATTGTAGCTGTACAGGATCTGTTTTGGAAACCGTTCCCTGCTGAAGAGCCAACTGCAATTCTGATGGCAGCAGGACCTGCTCTCATGCAGAAAACAGGCAGAAGGAAGGGTTTTGGGGTTTTTTTTTGGTGCGTCTTTATCCTGCACTAGGGTATTTAGGCTAGGAGGAGTATTACAGACTGTTTAGAGGGGTTTGCTGCAGAATTTGTGCAGAGTCAGACTTGACTCAGTTTTTATTTCAAAATGAACTTTCCCAAGTTAAGCAAAGCCTTCATTACATTTCTAGTCCTTGTGTATATCTAGAACTGTCTAGTTTGAAGCATCTTAAGGGCACATGAGAGTGATTAATTCTCTAGATAACTTTGTTACTACAATAAAGTTTGCTGTCTAAACCAGTATATTCAGCTGATAGTTTTGCAAGCATCAGAATGTGAATTTTGAGTTGTCCTCTGTTCCAGGTGATTATGCTGGTTTCCCTGGCTGTGGCTTGCTCAGACTACACAGCACCTATCGCCATGATCTGAAGATCTATGCCTCAGACGAGGGGCGAGTTCAAATGACAGCAGCAGCTTTTGCAAAGGTTCTTCCTCTTTTGGGCATTTGTTTGTTCTGCTACATTAGTCTTAAAATATGTCGTTTCTAAAGGAAAACCTCTGATGATGAGGAAGGAGCTGTCCTACGATCTTCCCCCTCTCTGTTGAATGGACTGGGGTACACTGTGCTAATAGCAGGTGTATGGGGCAGGACTGAACATCTGGTGGAGCTGCACACTTCTGTCACTTTTAGTGTCCTGTCCAGGACAGGATTCTGACTGGAGGAGGAGTTATGCATGGAATATTGCTGATGATTGGTGCTAGAGCACACCAAACCTGTTCCTGAGTGTTAATTGCCTATGGAATGAGTGTTTCTGTGATGACTGCCCATCTAGAGGGGTTGTTCCTTGCCTGATGGATTTAAGAGGGAAGTGAAATGTCTGGTAGAGTATGGGGTGGGGAAGAAGACAGGTTCATCTGCAGCTAAAGCGTGAGCCAAGGGGAATCCTGTGGTGCCCTTAGCTGGTCTTCAGAACCTTTGCTGTATTAACATTTTCAAGCAAACTGAGTTGGCTGCTCAACAATTGCCTGGACGAATCTGGGGTTGCTGCAGACAGAGCTGCCTATTCCTTTAACAGCTCTAACAGCATGCCAGAGTCACCTCTGACAGAAGGGGCTGTTACTGTGAAACTGCTCTTCAAGGGCAGTTGAGATTTCACTTGTGTTGGCTAAATTCTGACCATGAAACTACCAGAAATGTTTGGTGCTTGGGTTACACAGAGCTGAAATTTTGTCCTGTGTGGCTTTAGGGTCTGCTAGCCCTGGAAGGAGAGCTGACCCCCATCCTGGTGCAAATGGTGAAAAGTGCCAACATGAATGGTCTGCTGGACAGTGACAGTGATTCCCTTAGCAGCTGTCAACACAGAGTGAAGGCACGATTGCATGAAATCATGCAGAAGGATGCTCAGTTCTGTGAAGAGGACTATGAAAAGGTAAAGCACCTGTGTGGCTTCTTTGCTCCCTGCACCTGGAAGCATTGCTGCAGTGGTTTGATATTAATCCCGTGGTATGCCAACAGTAGTTAGGTTTGAGATCATTTCTGGTCAAAATTACAGGATATGCACAGAAGTGTGCAGGTTAATAGCTCCTGCCCTTCTTCGAGTGACAGTCCTTGGTATTACTCTACTGACCCCTTCAAGATACATCATGGTGCCTTACTCTCTCTTTAGAAATCCCAGTGCATTTTGTTCTTCTGAGTGTGCTAGCAGAGCTCTTGTGGTTTCCTGTATACTGCTCAGAGCCATCCCAGCTGCTGTTGGCAGGGAGTCTGCGTCATTGGATTCCAGATCCATACTCTGTGCATGTGTGGACAGACCTTTTGGATACAAATCCTTGTGTGTCCTGTCAGGGTCTGGTAACTGCAGAATAAAGAGTTTGGGCTGCATTCAGCACTACAGATGTGAAAGCACTGTAGCTGTTTCTCCAGCAAGTCTCAAAAATCCTGTTTTTCTTATACTCTGAGATGTGATTACTGGACCGAAATCCATTAAGGAACATATTTGTCACCTCAAAGAACTAGTTAAAATGTCTATGAAGCTCTTCTGCTCAAGCACAGAAGCGAAGTGTGACAAGAGTGGATATTGTAGGTGGAGGGAGGTCCAATCTAATGGTTGCTTGCTCCCTCTGAGTTTGGTCCCGAGGAAGTTTTTAACACATGCCTGACTACTCCTAGGAATAAGATCTTACTATGCTCAGCTAGGAGCACAGCTTTTGTTCCAAGTCAGAAAGCAGTACAGCTGCAAAGGGCAGATATTTTGTGTTCCCAGCTTGTAAAGACAGTAATTAATCTCTGCTGGAATCTTCTTTCAGCTAGCACCAACAGGCAGTGCTTCTCTGCTCAACTCCATGACCTTTATCCAGAACCCAGTTGAGGTCTGTAACCAGGTGTTCACCCTGATTGAAAATCTCACCTCCCAGATACGAAAACGTCTGGAAGACCCAAAATCTGCAGGTGAGCATCAGAACTGGAAAGGATCTGGAAGAGGTTAATTTATCATTATGTCTTCAGAGCTCCCAAACACCACTAGGGCTTATCTTTGTCTGTAGCAAAGAAATTCTGAAGTGAAATTCGCTATGTGCTATTGATGTAGAAGGCTGCTGTTCCACTTTTCAACTACTGTTGAAGGGAACTGTAATGTAAAGGAAATGATATGTGCCTCCTGGTTTAGAGTGAATGTAAGCAAGCAGCAGTAGAGACTGGAGGGGTATGTCTGGTGTTTTCAGGCATGTCCTGGAGATTGTAAAAAAGCAAGTTTTGCAGTCACAATTTATTCATCTCTAAGAATTTTCCTAATAACAGCAAAGAAGTTTTAAAAAGGCATTTTGGGGACACTCCATGGAATTTATGGCAGACCTGAGTAAACAGACAAACGGTTTCACTTTTCTCAAGTATTTCAGAAGTAGCTTGTTGCTGCAGGTTATAACTCTGCAACAGATCCAGTGGCTTTTTCAGACTAGGACTTCTGTGGGTGACACAAGAATCAAGGCCTTCCTGTGCTGGGAGGAGTGTGTCATGGCTGTTACTTAAATCTCTGCAGCAGTAATCACAGTTCTGTGATTCTGTGGTTCTAGGATGTCAGTGTGGTTTGGTGTTCTCTGCTGTTTAGACCTGCAGCTGTACCACAGTGAGACTTTGGAACTGATGCTGCAGCGGTGGACTAAGCTGGAGCGAGATTTCCGCATGAAGAACGGGCGCTACGACATCAGCAAGATCCCTGATATTTACGACTGCATCAAATATGATGTGCAGCACAACTGTGCGCTCAAACTGGAAGGCACAGCTGAACTCTTCAAGCTCTCCAAAGCCCTGGCAGATGTGATCATACCCCAGGTAGAGCCTGTGTGACAATGCCTGTAGCACCAATTTCTGACCCTTTTGCTGTGTGTTTTGTCTCAGTTCTCTTGCACATTAACTTCCAAGGCAGTGTATCACAGTGGGTGGTTCTCAGATCTATCTTAGTGTTTGTATAAAGCCAAAACTACTTATAAGTTAAAATGTGGCAGAGCTGGGCTCATGGTTGAGGATTCTGGCCGGGTCTGAGTATGAGCAGCTGACACAGTGGCTTTTCCATGTTCATTGTAGTGTATCACACCACAGCTCTGAGCTGTGTGTGCTCTGCAGCAACACTCCATCTTCCACATGTAAGGTCATAAAGGGGAAGAGAGATTTCTCTTTTAAAGCTCTGGCAAGTTCGTTATTCTTGTCAAATCAGGACTTTCTCAGTTTGCAAAGTTGACTTGGTTCTTGCAAAGTTTTGTTTATATGGGATGAGCTCCTACCAAGGTCCAGCTGCATTTGTGCCCCTTTAAACCTTTTCAGTGTTGCTGGTGAGATGCAGTTTTCAGCATAGCACTGC
This sequence comes from Campylorhamphus procurvoides, assembly GCA_013396655.1. Lineage (NCBI taxonomy): Eukaryota > Metazoa > Chordata > Aves > Passeriformes > Dendrocolaptidae > Campylorhamphus > Campylorhamphus procurvoides. The sequence continues at coordinate 828,618 of WBMV01003906.1, forward strand.
AGGTTTTGTCTTTGCCAGTAGCAGTTGTTGCTTTAATGCTCACACTAGGTCAGGGTATAAGTTTGCATGCCACAGATTGGAAGTTTGTTCATGGTACTTGCACCTCTCAGCTATTGGGGGAATACGGACAGTCATGTCCAGACATGACTTGGGTTCTTGGAAGAGTCTCTGTTCCCCTCTGCAATATATGGAAAAAAAAGTAAGAGATACCGAGTGACACCTCTCTTCCTGTCCTTGCTTAGTCAGTGGTGCTGCAAACAGAACTGTTGAAGTCAAGCTGCTGTTCATTGTGATGATGTGGCAAAAAACAGTGCTCAGGGTATCTGTTGTTTTGTGTCTGCAGGAATATGGGATTAATAAGGAGGAGAAACTGGAGATTGCTATTGGCTTTTGTCTTCCTCTCATTAAAAAAATCCAGTTGGACCTACAGAGAACCCATGAAGATGAGTCTGTCAACAAACTGCATCCTTTGTAAGTCTTGTGCTGCATGCTGCTGATGGTGGTGAGGGCAGCTATGGAGCAGTGGGTATTTCCCGTGCCAGAAGAGTGTACTGATGTGAAAGGAGGTCCTGAGCATACACTGAAAGACTTTCCAAGAGGATGGCACATTGGTGCTCCTAAAACTAGAAGAGAAATGGAAAAGGCACACTGAGACTGCCAACCAGAAGCACAGTGCCACAGAACCTTCTATCTGTTGTAGCTGGATAGTGATGCCTCATCCCTTTCCTTCCAAAGGGCAAGTGTAGTGTGCTGAGCCACTGCACTGCTGTGTGTCTCCGTTAGGATTCCATGAAACTTGCTGCTCCTGTGCCCAGTGCTTCTGCTGTTTGTTCTGTCCAGCTGCCTTTGACATTTCCCAGCATGGGCTTATCTCATTCCATTAAGTACACAGAGGTGCTGCTGTAGGATAGGTGGCAATTTTTTGGCAGACTGAATAACTCTGGGCTGATTTTGGTTTAGGTACTCAAGAGGAGTCCTGTCGCCAGGTCGCCATGTTCGGACACGGCTGTACTTCACTAGTGAGAGCCATGTGCACTCTCTGCTCAGTATCTTCCGCTATGGGGGGCTCCTGGATGTAAGTGTCCCAGCAATGCTCACAGAGTAAGCTTCCCTGCTTTTTTCCAGTAGCCTTTTTCAAGGTGGACAGTGTATGATTGTAGGTTGCCCCTTGAGGCAGCTCTCTCAGAAATGCAGTGCATCAGTGGCCCTGTGGCCAGCTCCATCTCTGCCGTGTTTGCATGCTGCAGCTTCCTGCCTTTCCACACAGAGGAGCACTGTTCTTCCTCAGTGCCTGTCTTGCTTGCACAGAGACATGTTTTCTTCAAGAGCTGTCCTGCTGCTTTCAGGTGAGCAGACCATTTACCTGTACAGCAAGATAGCAGTATGAGACTGTGAAGATGAGGGAATTTCTCTCTTCCTGCTTCCTTCAGCTCTTTATTTCAAGAGCTTGACCCTATTATTTACTGTCTTTATTCTAAGTCAATAAAATCACTTTGCTTACAGAGGAAAGGACTTGAGGTTGCAAGTGCACAGGGTGTGCTCTCTACCAGAGAGGCAGATGACATTTTTAGAGGACTAATTCATGCAACCCACCGTTTGCTTTCTCTCGTAACCTGCTTCCTGAGTAAAGCTCTGCTTCAGTCTCCTCAACAGGCTCTCTGATTTATCTTTCCATTTGTAAGCATGGTCTGAAATGGCTTATGAGTTTGGACTTGCTAAGCAGGCATGATTTCTGTTGTCTGTGACAGCTCAGCATATCTATATACAGTGATCAGACAAGTACCTCTGAATTACTCACTGAATAATATGCTCCTTTATTCTCTGACTCAAGTGTCTGAGGATGTGGTGTTGCCAGGGCAGAGATACTGGGCTGTGTCTGGGTTTGTTTATACCAGGGTGGTTCAGTTCATATCCATCAAATTGGTGAGATGCTCCACAGCATCATGAGAGGCACTTCAGGTGTGGCTCTGTCAGTGTGGGAAGGCAGTGAGGGGTGGGCTGCTCTGCTATGCTTGTCCCAAGTGTCCCTAGATTTTTTCATTCAGCATCAGGTAAAAGTATTTCACTTTGTCCCTTATTTAGCACAAGGTCATCCCTTGTGATTTATTCTGTTGTTTAAAAATGGGTATTTGGCAACTGCTGTGGACTCTGCTTGTCCCAAGTAAGCCTGGCAACAGAGCTTGCAGCTCAGATCTGCATATGGGTGGTGTGAGCAGCTGTACTGTCCCACTGTGCAGCTGCTCCTAACTGCAAGCACCCCACCTCATTGCAAGGTCATCTCTTCATGCAAGTTGAGCAAGGTGGTTTTGTCCTGACAATGTTGTTACCTTGTTGAACTCTCTCAGTCCCATTTCACTGAATGCTGCAAGGTGTCTGCTGTTGCTCACCCCATGCGACTGTTTATGTGTATATATCAGGAAAACAAAGACCAGCAGTGGAAGAGAGCCATGGACTATTTGAGTGCTATCTCAGAGCTGAACTACATGACCCAGATTGTTATCATGCTCTACGAGGACAACAACAAGGTGAGGGATAGAGCTGTAGGATCAAATGTTTCCTGCCATGATGCCAGGCACCATCCCTAGGCATGAGTTCAGCTGTAAGTCTACACTTGTGAACAAAGACACATGGATCATTAACACAACTGCTAGTTTTTGGTTTTAAGTGTGAGGCAGTGACCCAAATTAATGCTTGTTACATGTAAGCAGAATGTCATCATGAGCAGTAACACCAAACTTATGTAATCAATTCTAACTATTTTAAAGCTTTTCCTTGTGCAAATTATTTGCTGCTTCTCAATTTTAATTGCAAATGAACAGTAGGGAAAAATAAGTAACAAAAGTGATATTTGGCTGTGTTTTTGAAATATTTCTAGAAAATATTCAGAAATTCCACATTCATAAACTTTGTTTTATTTTAAGATTGTGCTAGTAGAGAGGTGTATACTAGTATCTTCAGGAAATGAAGAGAATCATTTAATAAACATCTAGAATGTGGGAGCTGATGGTGGTGACTGTAAGTAGGTTTGGCACTGAACTGCACATTCTGGTCTGCAGACCCTTTGACTCAGGTCTGTGCTGCAGGAGGTTGTAGTTGTAAGGAAAGCAACCCCTTCCTCACACCCTATAGAGTTAGAGATTTGTGTTCACAGAGCGGGTGTGGGCTTCTAATGGTAGAAGTTCTGCATGTCAAAAAAAAAAAAGTCTGATACATGGCGTGGATCTGTCAGTCAGTCAAGATGGTGGAACTTTTGGGTTTACGTCATTAATGCCAGATACTGTAAAAGCTCTGTCTTCCTGAAAAAAAACTTAATGAAAAATTAATATTAGAGGCAGTTACTTAAATCTTGGAACAGCCTGACTGAAGGTCCATAAGGGACCCAGTCCCAGCATGTGCTGGTTTTGCAGCAGGAGCGGGTCATAAGGGACTGGGGTTTAGGGATGTGTATATATATATATATATATATACACATAGAGCCCAATTCTGTTTTACTCCTCTGTGGCTGTTGTTCTAAAATGACAACAGTCTGAATGCCTCAGCTGTGTGCTGATCAGGACTGTCCTTTTGGATGAGCCATTCTGTTCGTGGTTTCCTGTTGCTTCTGCTTTCCCTCCAAAAGATGTGCCTGGGACATGTGCTGACCAGCATGGCAGGGTGGGACCTTGGCCTGTGCTGATGGTAGGATGAACTGGGTTTGGTTATTTACCCACTCCCTGTGCCATGTGTTCACAGGATCCCTCTTCAGAGGAGCGTTTCCATGTGGAGCTGCACTTCAGCCCTGGCGTCAAAGGCTGCGAGGAGGACAGGAATGTGCCCACAGGGTTTGGCTTTCGGCCAGCCTCGGCAGAGGTGAGCAGACACCTGGGCAGGGACTGCTGGCACCAGGGGATCCTTGGGTGCTGTCCTGCTCCACCCAGCACTACTACAGCAAGTTTTTCACTGGCCGCTCTCCCCTGCCACAGGCAGCTGGTGGGTCGTGTCCCTGCCCTGTCCCGGTTCTTCAGGGTAGCTGCTGGGGCCACGGGTACCTCTGGACCTCAGCAGAGATCTGAGGTTGGAGCTGGTGTGGGGAGCTCTGGCAAAGGCCTCATGCCTGAAGCCATCAGTGTTTCCTTGTGGCAGAACGAGGACAAGAAGGCCAACCAAGGTAGTTTGGAGGACCTTTCCAAGGAGAAGGGCAATGATAAGCCAGACCATGCTCAGCAGAAGTCCCCACAGCCCTCTGAGCTGGTCAGCATCCAGCGAAGGTCACCGCTGATCAGGAACCGGAAGACAGGATCCATGGAGGTAACCATGCTACGGGTGTTATTCTAAGAAAGGCCTTTTGCTTGGTTTTTGTTTTGTGGCATTCCTTTTGACGTGTCAAGAGTCTAAGTTGATTCTGGGTAAGGATCTGCAGAAGGTAAAGAAGGATCTTGTGGAAAACAGACCTCCAAAACTCCTTCTCACTGAGGAAGGATAGGGGGAACACAGGCCAGAGGAACTGATGAGGAAGAACAAGTAAGGAAATGCTTGAAAAACATGAGAATTGTTTGGATTGTATGCTCTCTATAGGCACTGGTGTAGTCACCTCTAAGATTACATGCGACCTCTTCACCTAGCTATGGTGACATCTCTGCCTTCTCTTAGGTTCCAGTCTTTGCCCCTCACAAAGGCAGCTTCATGTTTCTCATTTCTCTCTCCCATTTAAGATCTCATGATGATTAGAATTCCCTGCTCACTGATGGGTTCATCCAAGGTGTTTAAACTGTCAGGGTTTAGAACCGTCCCATTCACTGATCTGCTGGAGTAACAAAATTGATTTTACCATTCTGACCTCTCCCCTTCTGGGCCATTCTGTGTCACAAGGCCAGCATCACAGTCAGCAGGTGACTGTCACCTCCAGAGTGCTCTTTTGGAGGGATTTCACTGGCATTTTTTACATCCGTTTTCTGAACCAGTGAAAGCAATTTAAGGTTTGAGGTATTTGTTGGCTGGCTTCCATTGCTGTGTGTTGACACCTCTGCATGCAGCTCTCAGAGGATCTTTGTAACAGGCACATACTAAGTTAAATAGGGTATGATTTCCTGCTGCTAAAGAGTAAGTTTATGTCCCAGTGATCCCAGCAAGAGTCTTGGGAGATAAGGAGCTCACTACATGAATCCCCTTGTACTTTTCAAATTTCCACTGTTCCACAAGCCAACAAAAATTTGAAATTAAAACTGAGCATTCACCGTCACAATCTTAGCATATGAGTACCTTTGTGCTTCTTGAAAATGGTGGTTTTATGGAAGAGGCATACCTTTCTGTACCTTCAATTGATGTATAAAGGCTTTTGAGACCAGTGGGTAACTTCGAGTCCAACACTGATTACACTGTCTGTCTTTGCAGGTGCTCTCTGAATCTTCTTCAAAATCAGGAGGTTATCGCCTCTTCAGCACATATTCCAGGCAGTCTTCTGAGATGAAGCAAAGTGGCTTAGGTACCGTACCTGACCTGTAACCAGCCTGCTCACCTGTACCTCTGTATTTCCATGGGCATCAGTCTGTCTCTCCACATACACGTCTGGCTTGAGTTCTTTGTTTTATGGCTTCTCTCAGTGTTAGCGTTGAGACCATTGTAGAGACTGTCTTAGTGTATTTCCTTTTGTGTACGATTTTCTTCTTCAGCTGCTAGCAACAGAGGATGCCCTTTTCATCCTTTACAGTGTCGGAGCAACAGGGCAAACTGCCTACCTGCAGGCTGGCCTTCTGCTTCTCTGATGCTCTCATTTGTTGCACCATTTCTGAACTTAGTAGGAAGAAATGATTTTAGGTGAGAACTACCATGCTTTCTGTTCTGCAAAACAGCAGTTTATATTCAAAGCCGCTCTTCGTGTGAGGCTGTTCTATTTCTACCTTTGCTTCATAAAGATCCGTTGTATGGAAAAGATGTGTCACGTGCAAGGTGTTTGGCAGCTCTCTGATTGAGCTGAAGTCCTTGGTCAGCCATTCTTCACATGGCAGCCAGTGGAAGAGAATATTTTGGAGCACTTGGTATTCTCTGCCTTGAGAGTTCCATTCCCTGTCACCCTAACCTAAACTATTTCTGAATAGTTGAAATTCTTCCTGAAATATTTTTGCTAAAGCAAGGTCGACTTGGAAACTGGAAAGCTGTCTTTGCTGTCATGAGGTTCAGAGATGGCTGTGCCACCTGAGTCTTGCAGACAGGAGGTGATAATGCCCAAGTCATGCCCACTTTCTTTTTTTCTAAAACTATCTTAGTGTTGTGGCATGGCTGCAGATTTGCAGCAGTTCCGACTCAGCAATTCTTTACTGTTACATGGACAACCTGCAGCCAACAGACTCCTGAAAGGCCTGATCATTTCTTTGTCACTTTTGAATGAGCTGCTTCCTTGGAAGCCAGTTCTTAACAAGGAAAAGAAATTTTCTTCTGAGTGGTTAGGAGATATCCCTGGAGTCTGCCAGCTATGCTCCCAGCAAGCTGGAAAAAGTCCAAATAGGAATGGATGATGCATATTATTTTCATAAAGGGACAATAGCTTTGGCCACGGTGGTTTTTGAATGTGTTATTTCACTTGTTTCTGCCTTGCCCAGCCCCACTCTGGGATTCAATGAGTTGTGACAGACTGCTTTGCTTAGATTTGAAGAAACCTGTGGGTATTCTCTGGGTCCATGTGGATCAATTTGGGAATTTCTGAGATGGCACACACAGGGAGGTCCATCTGCTTGGAGAACAACCAAGTACGTCAAACTGTTTTTACTGTTTGGATATATGAGTACTGGAAGGCCTGTGCTCTGGAAAGCAGATATTACAGCCCTTGGACTACAGCCTTTTCCAGGTTTCTGAGGAATGTCTGTTTCGGCAATAGATAAGACCACTGCTCTTCTGCACCTTTGTACAGTACTACTTTTTCTTGACAACAAATTTTGAAAAGTGAACCCAGCAGATTTAATTTCAGATTCTTGCCTGACATGCCTTGCCAGAAAGCCTGGTCATTCTGACTGTGAAGCTCTGAAGAGACAAAATGTCAAGTAGGAATTGATAGACCTGATCTGTGACATAGACCTCCAGCTGGGTACTCAGCTCAGCCATCGTTCTCCTCTGTAGAGCCTTGTAGCTGCAGGCACTGAAGGATTGAGCAGGAGAGACCTGTCATGCCACACCAGCTTGCACAACTCTTGGTGATTAGGATGTCTGTGTTTCTGTGAGTGTCTCTTAACCCAAGGCCTGTTACGCAGAACAATGCTTCTTTACCTGTACAAGTCAAGCTCTTCAAGGAATCTTCCTGATTCCCTTTCTGCTTGTTTTTTAGAAATCTAATTTCTTCTCCCTTTAGGATTTGAAATGTGTTCTCTCTGTGAGATATAATACAGAACAAACGGGAGCTTGAACTTTGGCTTTAACACCTGTCTCAGCAGCTGTGCTGTGAGTGGGCTCATTCAGGCACTGCCTGCTGTTTCTGAGTTTTGTCAAGTTCAGCATATCTTCTGTTGCCAGTTTGTCAGTGCCTGGCTGTCATTATCTCTGGAAAATTGAGTGTCTATCCAGGTGTAATCTCATGTGTAAGCATGCAGGAACAGGAAGAAGGACAGAGTTCCTGCAATAGCCCTGCTCCCATACCTGCCAGAATGGTGCCTCTACTGTCATTTAAAAAATGCCTTGAAGTCTCTCTTTGGAAAAGGGGCGGCTGCAGCTTGCTTTGTCTGTGCTTTGGAGTGTGCCATGTTTCTCCAGGCAGCATCACATGCATTGTTGTGGATTGTTTGCCATGGTGTGTATGCTTCTAACTTGAGAAGCCCAGGGAAGTTTCAGTGTCTTTCTTTGCTTTCAAGAATGCTTCAAAATTGGATAAAATTACTCCTGGCTGTTTGAGCACTGCCAGTGGAATGAAGCCTTTTGCTAAGACTCACAGAGGGAAATCAAGGACGTCTGTTTTTAAACATCTGAAACATTGAATGAACATGTGAAAATTAAATGCACAGAAAAGATCCAGCACATACAGTAATTTCTAGTGAGGGTTGGTACCTTTAAATCCAAATCGCCTTTATGTTCTTTAGGGTGGGTGTGAGTGTGTGTGTGTGTGTGTGTGTGTGTGTCGTTACTTTGGGTACAGTGGTCTCCTGGAATTCACTGTAGATTGTTACTGTTGTCTACATGGTCATCTTTGTAAATTCTCTTCTGGCTTAAGGGCACTAGTGAAATGCCTCTGTCTGCAGCAGGGCAGCAGAAACACTGGGACATCCTCAGCTTAATGATTAGTGACACAAGGTTGCTTAAGATAGAAGGTCCTAAAAATCTAATGTTCTATATTTATCTGCCAGTAAATGAGTCACTTGGGTGGATTTTTTTGCTGTTTAAGGCATGGAAGAGCAATTAGGAGCATCATCCTGACTGCTGCATGACAAAATTTTGTTTTCATTCTGACAGATTCCAGTTCATGCTGAGTCAGCACTCAGCATCAATTTAAGGCATTCAGAGGAAATTTTCTAAGGCTTGTGTATCCATGACCCTGCAGGCAAGAGTTTTTTGTCTGTATGTTCAAGGACACATATGTGCTAATCTGTGATGTGGAAAGCCACAAGCAGTGTGACAGTATGGCAGCAGTTGCAGTTCAGTGCTATGAGAATGCTTTCCATCACCCCAGGAGCAGATGATCAGCTCAGGCTGAGCTTGGGTGTGAACAGCTCAATGTGTTTGGATCTCTCTGTTTTCTCCAAAGAACTCTAGCCAAAGGATCTTTGTAGAGAGAATGTGTGTCAACAGCATGTCCTCACACCAGAGAAGGCTAATGGCATACTTGGCTACATCAACTGGAGTACAGTGTGAGGGGTTTGGCTCTTTCCCTCTGTTCACCTCTGGTGAAAGGCTGTGCCTGAAGCTCTGCTGTCCTGTGCTGGGCTCCCTGTGGCGTGGGGGCTGTGGGTGTCAGGTTTGTGTGCCCACTAAGGGGCAGTGGAGATGGATGGGGCTGGAGCACATGACATTGGAGGAGAAGCTGACAGCAGGGCTTGTTCAGATCAGAACTTGTTGGGATTGGAGACAATGCTGTTCTGCCACCTAAATGGGAGGTTGCAGGGGGGATGGACACAGACTATCCCCAGAACCTGTGCTGGTTGGTTGACATCAAACAGATGGAAGTTGCAGCATGAGAAATTCCAATTAGCTAGGAGGAACACATTTTTCACCCACCAGATATTGGAGCAGGGGCCAAGAGAAGTTGTGAAATCTCCTTTCTTGAGGATATTAACAACTTGATTGGGCAAACCCCAGCAAGCTAATCCGACTTAATATCCGAGTTAATCCTGATGGGGCATTGGGAAAGAAGCTTTGGGCTCCTTCCAGCCAAAATATGATGCAGTATTTTAGAATCAAGAGCTGCTTTAAGTGTCTTTCACAGTAGTAATAATTGCACTGTTCTGATAAATACTAATAAGCAGTGTGGCAGGTTTTTTGCCTTGGCAGACAAGGTGGAACCAGATCAACCTGCTGGTTTCTGGAAACCTTTTGAATGCAGGAGTAATGTTGGTTTTAGCAGCTGGTATTCTCAGTACAGAATACAGCAGCAAGACAGTTTAGCAAAGAATTTACAGCCAGTCAGTGGCTGTATCTGGCCCATAATAAGGTTTTGTCTCACTCACAATTGCTTTCCTCAGTCAGTCAAAAGAATATTGTTTCAAATGCCTGGTGTTCCCTAAATATCAGACGAAGACAAGTCAGTCTGCAGAGTACTATGCCTTGGAGAAGCAAAGCCAAAGCCACAGGAATTAGGTTGCCCTCCATCTTGCATGCCATGTTCCTTAACATAGTGTAGGTAAAACTTCATGCTGTGTGCACATCTGGTGCTTTGTAAGGCTCATTCATGGACCAGTTGGACCTTGGACCTATGCTGGAGCAGGGAGACATGACTGAGGGGCTGTGAAGTATCAGCTTGTGAAAGTAAGCTCTCTGGTCAGAGTGTCTTCCTTGCTTGTTCACAGGGAATTAATCCACTGGCTGATCCACAGATCAGTCAGTCCTTTCCTATTCTTGGTGTCTGACAGAAAAAGGACCTTTGCAAAGAGAAAGGGCAGAAGAGCAGAGCAGTAAAGCCCTATGACATGAACATCAGCAGTTTGGCACCCTGACTGTTCTGACATCAGTGTGTTGCTTTGCTGACTGAAGGGAATGAAGATGTTTCTCCTAGGTCAAGGCAAGAAAGCCAAACAGAGGTAAACCCCTGGATGGAGTTACGACTCTCCTGGTGCTGAGTTTTGGGCTATCTGCTGTTCATTTGGCACTATGGCATTTAGAATGGAAAACTTTGCCTCCCTGTGCTTCCTGACATCGTACTTTTTCCTGAGATTGCTTGCAAAGTGGCCAGGTCATTTTTTATCCTTCGACTAACCGTGCTTTTCTGTAGTTGCATGCAGTGGATATGTGATACTAACACCTTCCCTGCCTTTCCAGGATCACAGTGCACCGGGCTGTTTAGCACCACTGTGCTGGGAGGCTCCTCCAGTGCCCCCAACCTCCAGGACTACGCACGCAGCCATGGCAAAAAGTTTGCCAGCAGCCTGACATACAAAGACGGTATGTGTGTTCCCTGGCAGCAGGGTGGTACTTTGTGGACACTGGTATCTCAGGATGCTCCTGTGGCACAGACTTGGACGGCTGAAAACGGTGACAGCTGAATGTGTATATTCACCTCATCTACAGTAATGAATTTACCATATCCCAAGAAATTGTGATCCTTACTAGGACAAACATAGGCTGACAGTGTGAGCGGAGTTTTAGGCTGATGTGCCATATTGCTGGGATCTGACTTTAGTCTGACATTTTAATACTACTTGCTGTTGTGAAGCAGGATTTATTGGTCCGGGTATTGAGTAGGTTTGTCCCGGTATGGAAATCCAGCAGATCACATCAGGTTGCTTATCTTGGTGATCTTGCTGATGCTAAATTAAGCTTTTTTGGAACAGTAGTCCTTGCTGTATGGAAGATGGAGCTGTCCCAAAGGCAGAATGATATGCTTGGGTGTGGGTAAGATGGACACGAGAATGAGGCTGGGCATGCAGCAGAGTCTGAGGTAGCTGTCAGGAAGGAAGGGCAATATACCTGAAAGGCTTGAGGTAAGCAGGCTGTTTGGATGAAATACTGCAGAAGGACTGGAAAGTTTGGTTTCTGTGAAGTTGTGCAGAAACTGCTGGCAAGGTCAGCAAGACAATCTGGTGAAGGCACTTGGGCCATGGGTGTGAGTGTTGCCCAATGCCCATGGGTTCAGGTGCTGCAGTTGTGCCCCATCCTGCCCAGCACTGGTGCCACGTGCAGAGAGCTGCTGAGGGTTTTACTTGCAAGGAAATTGGGGCACAGGGAGAGACTGAGCTGTCCTGGAACAATTGGAGGGTGTAATGCACAACTACAAGTGTCCATTGTGGTCCCAAGAGAAATGGCACTCGGACTCTGATTGCTGATTCACATACCATTTTTTGGGACACTGAGTTGAGCTCTATGGGCAGGGCCTGCACAGCATGCCGTGGTCAGGTTGGAAATCCACCTAATGTTGTACCACTCATCTGAATGGATGTAAAATCCTTTGTCATGGATATCTTTTGGTATTTTAATTAATACAGAATGAGCACCTTTCTAATGAGGATCATAATGAGCACTAACACCAGTGGATTACGAGGTGGGGAGATGATTAAAACAGTAATTCGGGGAAAACTGAAGGTTGGTTCATTTGAATTATTGTTCAGTTTTGAGGTGAGGAAAGTGGTCTGGCAAAGCAGGGTGGAAAGATGTTTTCCAGTTCTCAGTTCTGTTGAAATCCCTTGAGTGCCATTATGTACACTGGCCGTCTGTGCTGCTTTTCTTGTGTAAGAGAAAACTGAGCTGCTTCTCACCTCCTCAGGGCACTCTGTGGCACACAGTGGGCTGTGAGTGACAGTGACAGGGAGGGTGAGGTGGGAGCGTTCTCAGCCTCACTGGACAAGTTTGAGCTGCCTCAAGCATCAAATGCTGACTAATCACACGTTGCAGAATAAGCTCATGGTGTTTGGCACAAGACCAGAGTGTGAGTCACAGGGGAGCCCTGGCAAGGCTAGCAAGGGACCTGGCTGCTGTGCTTTCCTAACTCTGCAAGGAGTGGGAGTCCAAGACAGCACTGATTTTCAGGGAAAAGCGTCAGAGACTGCTCTGTGCCCAGCAGGGCATGGGACAGACCTGCTGAATCCAAGTGCTGGGCTGCCTGTCTCTGTAGGCTGTGTAGCAGAATGTTCCTGCAGCTGGCTATGGGCATTCAAGGTCAAGTGGAGTCCTGCTGCGATAGTCTAAATTCAGTGACAAGGTCACACCATGTGCTGAGATGCAGTTGTACTCTCAAGTACCTCAAATACAGACTTAGTAAACTACCATGTGACTAACACAGCCCAGAATTACTGACTTGATGTTACACCTCTGTTTTCATGTTCCTTGGCATGACCTGGCACCCTGTGCTACCAGCGCCTTGCTAAAATAAGGGCATCTAGAGGGAAGGAGCTGGGGGCTTGGAAAAACAAATAGGAGGCAGAAGGGCATTTAGCTTCTGGGGAAGGTGGTTTGGAATGTGAAATGAGCCCTTGACCTGCATGTTCCTGCTTGAATGAGCACCAATGAAATGCTGAACAATGGAATTTAAACCAAATGTGACTAGAGCTGGATACAGTCAGTGACACAGCAGCTACAGCAGACACTTGGAGGACATTTGTTACAAGGCCTTTTCCACAATCATTGGGTTGATAATGTTGGAAAGCGTTCAGATTCTGCAGCACATCTTTGCATGAACTCATTGATAGTTTTTCATGACTGTGATGCTTCAGGGTGCAGTGTGTGACCAACAGCACTTCACCAATGTGAAATTGCCTTGTTCCAGGGAAGTTTCAAGGGCCCATATTTCTGAAGTCTTTTTTGCTTAGAGCTGAAAGGCGGCTAAGGAACACTTCAGCAGAAAGTTGTCCCAACCTCAAGCTGAGGGAAGGTCCATGGATGGTTGTGATTTGAAGTTGGCTTGCCTGAAACCAGGAACCCAGTAAGCTGGGTCAGTGCCATTTCAGTTGATGTGCCCTGGAGGCAAGGGGAGGTGTGGGGTGGGATGGAGGTGATCACCAGCTGACTGCAGGTCCAGAGCTTGGACACCTCTTAGGGACTGCAAGTGTAGGGAAGATTGTCGTGCTGATTCTTGAGTTTAAAGAAACAAAACCAGTTTTTAGGGCTGTATTGCTGGTGGAGGAAATTGCAGCAAGTGTGAGAGTTGCTGTAGATACATTATCTGGCCAAGCCAGTGGATTTAGCTAGAGGAGCACAGTGGGGGTATGCAGCATGAATTGGTACACTGGTGAGGAGGATAGGCATACAGACCCTATTGACTAAAGAGAATGGATGCATGAAACATGAGGGAGACATAGAAGGGTTTTCTCATATTTCCTGAAAGTTCCTAAATAGCACCAAAAGGTATGAGTGACTCACATCGAATCCCAGATACAGATGGTCTGATCCAGGCCATTCTTTTTTATGATAGCTGAGGAATTTCTGGAGTGGGAATAAAAGAAGTTTCCAGGCCTTTTTTCTTTTCTTTTCTTTTTTTTTTAATGCATATGGAGCCTAGTCCATGTCCTTTAAAGTCCATCTGTTAAATGCACAGTACGTGTCCTTGCACTGTCTTTCTGATGTGTGATTTGTGTGGGAGAGCTTGTTCTGGCCTCGGACATGGCCAGGAGAAGCCTGAGGGCCACTCTGACAGGTGTATCCCAAAGCCTCACCTGTAGTGAAATGCTTTGAGCAAAGAACTGTAGAGGCATGTCTTCATGGTTCTACTGTTTCTTCCCTAGTCAGGTGATTTACCTTTAAATTCATAAATAGCTCTGTGAAGCTTGCATTAAGAGGATGTTTTGAGCTGTACCTGTCAGAACTCTTCTGTCCCTCTGCGGGATGGTTTGTTTTCCTCGGGCAGAGGTCAATCCTGACAACGATCTTCCTGTGGTGCTGCTGCTTGCTTGGCTGTGTGCTCCAGTGGCTGCGCAAATGGCCTGGCTGCATCCTGTACTGGACTGAGCCTCGTGTGATGGGAAGGTGTGAGATGCTGTCTGTCACTGTGAGTGTGGCTGAGATGTGTATTGTCAGAGGAGATGCAGAGTGTGAGGAGGCTGAGCGGTTCAGTCAGACCCACAGGTAGAGTGTCCCAGGTGCTACCACAGTGCCAGCTGGAGCAGCTGTTGTGGGGGTCCGAAAGGTGAACCTGAAAGGGTAGTTGCAAGCACATGAGGGTAGGGGGATCCTTTGAAGCAGGCTGTTAACTGAGATGATCTGTTTTTATTTCCTCAGAGCTCTTGTCTATGCCAGCCGTAAAACGATTTTCTGTGTCGTTTGCAAAGCATCCGACTAATGGTACGTTTGCTTCCTTGATTTGACATTCCTTCACATTTCTAACCCCACACACATGCTCAGTTCTCTCTACACGTTCTCCTCTCAGCCTTCCTGTGGTTTTCTTGTCTGTGTATCTGGTGTTCAAACATGCTTCACCTTCTTCCATTGTCTCATTGTGACTAGTGTGTTCACTCATCCCCTGTTATTGCTCAGTGATGCCTCTGCTCTCCCGAGGTGTTTGTGTCCCAGAAGAAAATGCAAAAGCTGTGGCTCTGTGAGTGGACTGCTAAAGCAGCCTTTAACTTCACTGCTGACATGAAGGCATTCTGTCATGCTCCTTTTCAGGGGAGTGGGGGTCGGGGGAAGACTACCGCTGGATTGGGGGAATGATATCCACTCCATATGCTGGAACATCAGCAGCTGAGGTCCTCCATTTCTACACTCCAGATTTGCAGGATGAAAGCAAGCATAGCCTTAGCCCCGCTGTGTGTCACCTGTAGGGTGGGAGAGAAGAAAGTGCCAGCAGCATTCCCTCTGTGCATGGTGTTCCATGTTAGGAGTACTGGTAGTCTCATGGCCTCCAATTGGCAAACCTGTCTGATAGGCTGGTCCTGTGGTTCCCAAAGCACAGTGATGTTGGTACAGGTAGGCTTACCTTTGTTGCAGACATTATGCTGGGAATGGTTTCTTGTCTGCTGTTGGTGGACAGTGTTGGCTCGGGCCTGCCACCTTCCTGAGGTGGGAGGGGATTGGCATTGTGTCACGTACTTTACCCCATCCTGCCCATAGCTCTGGAAAGGCTTGGTGAACTATGTCTGCCAGTGCTTCTGCTGACTCACTATCTCTGCTCCATGTTGCTATAATGTGACATTTGAAGTGTGAAAAGTGTGACTCTGTGAGGTTACAGACCACTAGCTGTCTTATAGCGGGTGTTTACTCTTCAAGTCTTGCACAGATATTTTTTTAAAAAGTTTCACAGCATGCCTCCTCCCCTCATGCCTCCTGCTGTTGACACAAGCTGAAAGCAAAGCTTCCTGAAACCAAGTGAAGTATTTTTGCCTTACATGATCAAGGCAGCTTCTGCAATCTTGTGGCGAATATGAAGACATCCTGCTCGGTGTGGTCTGGAAGATGAACGAAATTCAGAAGACTATTTTGGGAAGGATGAAAGGGGAAAGGGCAACTCACTGTGGCTCTACTGTTTCAAGTAACTGGAGGGAACCTATTCTCTGTGTTTGCTTGGTTTAGCTTTTCTCAGTGGCCAAAAAACTGCTCAGTTTGTCTGTGTGTCTGGACACCATCTGAGCACATGTGGTGTATGTCAGCAGGGTGTATTGTTCTATCTTGCATGCAACCCAGCTCCAGCCTTTCCTAAGCCATGCTGCAAAGCAGCTGCTCATGCCCCAGATCCAATAGTGTGAAACTGGACATCAGGTTTGTCCCCAGAACCCAATGAGTATTTCTAACAGAAAAGTGCTCCTTAATCAAGAAAACAAAAACAGGGATCCAGCAAATGTGAGCTTCAAGTGAGGGATGTTTGGTCTAGGCTTGGCACTGTTTTTGAGCAGGAAGGATGTTTAACCCCATGAACCACTTGCCTGAGGATGCAAAAACTGTTCCCACATCTGAGTCTGGATTTTGCTTCTGGAGTGCTGCCTCTGTGTGGTGAAATGGGACCGGCAAACCAGGGCAGTGGCCAAGTACAGAGTCAGACCAGATGGTTTACACCCTGGTCTCATGAGTCTTGGGTGTGTGATGTGAGTCCTGAGGCTGTGTATGTGGAGAAGACATGCCTGTATGCTGGTGTCTTGTCTGCCATGCAAGAATATCACAGAAGATTGCACAGGGCTGTTCTTAGAGTCTAGAGGGGAGGTCAGTGTTTCTGTGACCACCCTGTTCTTCCACATTCTCAGCATTCTGGTCTGACAGACCCTGCTGTTCTCCATGTCCCTTGCACAGCCTCTGCTCGTTTGGTGCTGGGCCATTTGCTCTCTGTCCCACGTGCTGAGATGCCTGGCTGTGCTTGGATGCAGGACTTGAACGCTCTGTTGGCAGCCTGGATTTTTCATGTCGGCTGCAGAAGAGCGAGTTTGGGCCTGAGCCCAGTCTTCTTATCTAGCCAAGCCTGAACTGTATTGGGCTCAGAATGTGTCCTAAAATTTATTCATTTGTGAGACTTTCACTTACAAAGATCAACTGCTGCTGTTCAGGTGCAGCCCTGTGCTGCAGCTGGGCGCAGGCTGGGCCGGGAGGGAATCTGGCCTACCCTGATGTCCCTAGGGGGACATAGCTCTAAGGGCATTCCTGACCTGCTCACTGCGGGAGGGATTTGGCTTACTGTGTGGTGTGGGTCATTCGCACCCAGCAGCCCTGTTGCTGGCAGATCCATCCCCACATCTCCAGAGCTTCTCTGTCCCCAGGTGCACCTGCCCCTCTTCTCTCATTCTCTATGGCCCCTTTTCTCCAGATGTGTTGGAGCACCAGCACGTTGCCCAGTTGCTGCGCCGTTTTTCCTCTGACTGTGCCACGAGCCGGACCATCTCCCTGGATGCCACCCTAGCCCATCACCTGCAGCAGTGCTCCTACCACCTGCGCCTCTTCAGGAGCTGGCTGATCTCAGGGCAGGATGACTTGGAGTGTCTTTACGGTACTGCACGCTGCAGCTGCCTCCGTCCTGTGCTCGTGTAGCTGAGCAGGGACCACTGTCTGCTTGAGAATGCAGAGTATGCTTTGCTTCTAAACAAGGAAAGTGTTTCCCTCACTGCATCCCCAAGGGCTCTAGGCTGCTGCTGCAGCACGCCATGTGGGCAGTTATACCAGCAGTTTTGGAGCCTTAGGCTGGAGCCTTTCCACGTGGAGCCAGTGCTGTTCCACACAGAGCCCATGCTCCTTGTGTACCTGTAACTGCTCTTTCCATCTCTGGCAATTGTTTGTTGCCTTCTTCCTTCAGCCAGGGTAAGTCCTTAAGCTCCCTTTAGGGTAGGTGCTAAGATTCTACCAACAGGATGCTCGACTGGCAGGATGCCCTGTGCAGGTCTTTGTGGGATGCCATGGGGTGACCCCTTATTAACGGAGGAACCAAAGTGAGTGGTGAGAGTATGGGAAGAAAAGGCCAAGTAGGTGCTGCAGCTGGTCACATGCCAAGTGGACTTGCTGTGGAAATTCGGGGGCAGTGAGTGCTTGTGGGTGTGTTGTTTCTAGAGAGATTGAGACAGGGTAGAGCTGAGCTTCTGTATGGCTGCACTGCATGGCATCTGTCCTGCCTGATAGGGCCTCTCAGCGTGTCATGTCTCTGGTGGGAAGAGGTAGGCGACTTCAGCATTGAATTCAGATGTTACAAATCAAAGCTTGCTGCTGTTTCTCCAGTGTTTTTGAACCTCTGGCACAGACAGGAAGTCTGGTGCATGGAGGTCTCTTCTCACACAGGTGGAAGGATTGCTGCTCCTGAGCAGGGCAGCGAGCTTGGGTTGGCTGCTGAGCTTTACCTACACGATAGAAGCTGCTCAGAGCATGCGGCTTGCTGAGCTGTGTGGTGTGATGCATGGACCCCCTTTTCCATTCAGACCCACAGGTGGAAGAGGCACAGACAGTACAGCCTTCTCTTTAGTGAAGCAGCAGGATCCAGCGTTTTCAGAGCCCGGAAGATAAGAATTTTTCTTACGTGGTCTGTTTTATCTTGATATACAACCCTTTCTGTCAAGCACTCAATCTGGAGACAGCAGTTGCTTTTCATATGTAATTAGGGCAATCCTTGGTCTCCTGGCAACAAATGCTGCATAAGAGCAGTAATCACTTCAAGAAAAGATATGCTGCATCACAGCAGACTGCTCCAGAGCCAGGGCTGAATTTCCTCTGCTGCAGGTCTCTCTGCTGTGAGCTCAGGTGGGGAGAGGAAATGAGCTCAGTGCTTTGGGCACCGACACCCCGAACGCTGCAGCAGGGTGCTGGGAGGTGCAGCCTGGCCCAGTGCAGCCAAACACAGGAGTTCCAGGCTCCTGACATACCCAGTGCAGCAGCCCTACCGGAGCCATCGGGGAGTTCGTTCTTGCTGTTTTCTCAGTCTGTCATCAAGCCCACAGTTCGTTGGGGTGTTTGGGATTCCTGCTGAGGCCCTTGTCTGAGCAGATGTAGCTGACAGCCCAGATTCCCTCCTTGTGAAAACTGCGTTCTCCTGTCCTCTCTTTCTTGGCTTCCCACTGTACTTCTATCCACACAAAGAAAACAAGAATTAAAAGATAGAATCAGAGTTAAAAGTATGCAGTTGACATCCCTAGTTCAAAAGATCAACCGTGGAGCTCTGAAGCAGTATCTGGGAACCTGTGTGGTCACAGCTAGGAAAAAGAATAGTGTGAAGTAAGTTTGTGTTGTTAAGGAATTACACTGGTACTGAAGCCAAAGGTCAGCTGTGGAGAAACAGAGTGGCCCTGGGATCATGAGCAGATGATGTCCAATGTAAATACATATAAATAACAAGGAAAAACAACCCCAAACTCCTATATAAAATAGTGGGCTCTGATCTGACCATCACCACTTGGGACATGTGGAAAAGGTAGAAATTTGCAATCTGGGAAGGATGTTTGTAACAGTGGTCATAGTGGCCTGAGGGGAGTGGTGGGGATCCATAGGTTCATGGAGTTTCAGGAGCAAAGAGGTTTCTGATAGAGTGAAGTTGAGGCACTTTATCCAGAATAGTTTTGTTTAACTCTCTTTACCATGGTATCTGGGGATGTTGAGAGCTTAACTGACTTCAAGGGGAGACTGAAGAATATGGAAGAGACACATAATGTCCAGAACAATTCTGAGCTGTGAGTCACTGGTGTTTGGGGAACTGCTTGGAGAAAAGTCACCTGTGCTATCTAGACTTGTACCCCTTCATTTGAGCCACTTCTGGCACTGTGGACAGAGGGGTGCTGAGCTAGGATAGACCTTCAGGCCGACCGTATGGCTTAAATCTATGCTGGTTAGCAAAAATCTTTGTTCATGTACATACCATGTGTGCATATATAAACATAAACCAGCATCCCAGCAAAATAGAGCTGAACTGACCATGCATGTCAGAGAGGAGCCTTAGTGCTTTCATTCGTGCTGAGACCTGACATGTGCTTCCTTAGTCCACAGGAGCTGGCATGCAGATCTTTGGAGTATAGACCTTTTGGGGATGTGCCACACACCATTGGTCCATCTCTTGCTTCCAAAGTCTCTAGGAGAAAGAGAAAGGCACCCTCTCCACTCCAGTGTAGAGTTCTCAGCTGGAGAGCTGAGTAGTTACTGCTCAGCAACTTCTGCTAATCGAATTGTACTAATGTGTAATGATGACTTTTTTGAGGCCATCTGCTGAGAGGTAGCTGTTTGCAAGCAGTCTGTGTGTTCCTACTGCCTGCTGGAGTCTCCTAGATATCTGGGATTCTCTGGTTTAGCAGGATGATACAAGACAGGTGAAGATCTCCATTTGCTTTATGTGGTGTAGTGTGCTAGATGATCTCTGCAAAATGGTCCTTGTACCCAAATCACCTTCTTAATACTCTTATGAAGTGTGTGTCAGTACAAGGCAGGTCCAAAATAGTCTTATTCTAAGGGGAGGGTCACTCCTTGAACATCTGGAGTTCTTCCTAACCCACAGTTACACCAAGTAGACTCTCTGCCTGTGTGGTAAAGCGTGCACATGCTGAGGACATGGAGGTCCAGAGAGAAGGACTCAGACTGGGACATTATTAACTCAGCTGGAAAGTGAGTGGGTCTTCAGCTTTGGCATCAGCATGCCTGGGAGAGTCCAGACAGGCCTTGTGATCCTATGCCTGAGTCACACCTCTGCTCTCACCTTCAGAGCAGCTCTCCAGGCAGTACTGTTCCCACTGCAGCTGTGTCAGGATGCTGCTGCATTATGATTCAGAGGGGAGATTCCCTCATAGCTGCTCCACTACATCACACACACTTTCCCTGGACAGGCAAAATAGCACATACTCAGCAGACTCTTCTGCCTTGTGTATCTCAATGTTTTTCTTGTAACCAAATCTTGCTTTCTTTAACAGATGGTTTCTTCATATGACTGAACAAAGATTTGGGAGACATAACTATGCTGTACTGTGTTCCTTGCCGGGAGAAAATGACCATTAACTTTAGGATTTGTATTTAGCTACTCAGCTCTGCACACTCCCAGACCGTGTCTCTGCCTGTGGGGCAAACTCTACTCTGGAGGAAGCAGATTGCTCTCTGCATCCCTAATGCAGCTGGGGGACTGAAACCTGAATGAATGAAAATGAAAACTGTTCCTCTGTGGGCTGCTGTTGGATGTTGGTACAAAATGGGTGGAGTTCTGTCCAATTTCTCATGCAGTTGTCCGCACTGCAGACTCCTGCCCTGCAGGCCCCAGGAAAAGAGTTTAGGGAAGCATCTGCAGTAGCCACGCAGTCAGCACAGGGTGAATGTCGGTCTGGTACAGTTCCTGTGGCTTGCTCTCATGTTTTATTTTTGTTGCCCCTTCCCAATGGTGTTGATCTTTGCTGTCTGTGTATGGTGCAGCAGTGGTCAGAGGCTTTGCTGGGGACACGTAAGGATTGTGGTCCTCAGCAGTAGCTGCTGCCTTGGCTGTGCCGGGGTGGCATGAAGCCACTGTTGGCCTCTCCCCAGCAGCTCAGCAGGTCCAGGGAGGTGTGCAGGGAAGTGGACTGTCATACACAAATGAGAGGGGCTCCTTGAACACAGTAGTTGTCCACCTTGAAAAGGGAAACTTTGGCCATTTTCTCTGCTTGCCTGGGAGTGGTTCAGTGCCACAGCGCTGAGCAGAAGAGCTGGGCGAGCAGGCTCTGGTACTTTGGGGATCCAGGTGCATCATTTCACATCATCTCTATGTCAGTGTCTAATGCTCCGTCTAACACTGGGCCTTTGATTCCCTTATCATACTTGGAGGGGCACCCAAGCACTCAGATCCCCATTGGTGCCCCCAGTGTATCTTGTCACAATGTTGCTTTGCCTGATGTTATATTCTAACTTCTTCTCTTTTTCTTTGGAGGCCCAAATACCTCCAGCCAATTTTGGCCCCTCTCAAACCAGAGTCTGTTGTGAAATGAGAGTAGCCTCATACTGGGCTGCTCCACAACCATCTCCCATGACTGTTTAAGTTTTGCCCTCACCCTTTTCCTGTAGGCTTGTCTTAAGGGAGATCTGTGAGAAAATAATGAACATACATTCTTCCTTACACAGCACTTCCACACGCAAGGCTTCTCATCAACAAACAGAAGAATGTGATCTTTTTCCTGTGTCTTACATCCCTTCATCCTAGCCAAAGATTTGTTATCCTTCCTGTCTTGAATTATGTTGGTAGGCCTTCTGTGGCAAAGGTAACCTCATGGACTCTCTGGAGGGGTTTTTGTCTCCAGCAGATGTTTGTTGTGGCAGTGAATGTCTCCAACTGGCTCGTGTTCCTTGACTCTTGCAGAACTGGGTTAGGTGAGGGGATTGGAGCAGAGCCTGTCCTGGAAGTAACTGAAACAATTGACTGCGCTTTGCAAACAGGTGCTCCATGGCTTCTCCTGAGGTGCTCCCAATCTGCAGGAGTCAGTTTTAGCCTGTCAGCATGCTAGACAGCAATCCTGAGACAGATTGCATCAAGAATCCTTTTACTTTTTGCATTTCAAAGTATTTTTCTTTCTCTGTAGAAACAAACACAATTCCTTCCCAGGATCTTTTTGAGCTCTATGGAGGAAACTTTTTTTCTTGCTCGTCTGACAGTTCAGGTTGGCTTGGTTCCATTAAGCAAACTTCCCAGGAAGTTGGGATGAAGAGGAAGATACTTTGCCGTAATACTCTGCTGGCTTGAGCAGCAAAAGATTTGTTGTGAATCGTTGTGATGCAGCTTAGCTCTAAGCAAGGGTCTGTTACACACTGGGATGACTACATCTTCTCATTCTGGGTTAACTGGCAGCAAAGTCTAGTTAAGGGAACAAATAATTCATTGCCCAGCCCCTTCTTGAAACACAACCTGTTAGAGGTGCATGGTGGGCTGCTGTGAGAGGAAGGTGCCACAGCATGCACTCCCTGTGGTGGGGAGGAGGGGCTGTGCCAGGCAGGGGGTCACCAGTTGTAAGACCCCTTTAATGGAAATTTGGTCAGCATCACTCAGTTTCTGTTTGGCTTCTGTAAGTGTGGGTACTGTGCCAAGCTCTCCATCATAGCTATGTATTTTAGGAGAAGGGTCACAGGCTCTACAGCAAATGTAGCAGCTGCCAGACACGTTTCCTCCTCTCCCCTCCATGTGTGGCTCGGCGCTTGCTTTCAGGTCTGTTATTGCATGGGATTGCCTCGTGGTGATTTTCTTGGCCTAGAAGAGGTGACCTGAGGCCTGAGTGTGCCTGTTGTTTGATTCCCAGAGTGCCCAGCTCCTTCAGCCATGAGTGCTCCTGCATGGATTTACCTTGCTCTTTTTTACTCATTTTCTGATTGGGTCTCTTTCCAGGTTTTGAAGGCTGTTCCATGGTTCCCACCATTTATCCCCTGGAGACCCTGCACAACTCCCTCTCTTTGCGACAGGTCAACGAGTTCCTGACAGCTGTGTGCAGGAGTTGCAGCGAATCACATGTCCAGTCCACTGCAGGTACTGCTCAGGTTGGCTTGTCTCTGGCGAGGCAGGGAGCACTCCTGGTCTCTTACATTCTGGGAACAGATCAGCCTGACAGGACTGGAGATAAGCACAGTCTCTGAAACCAGTTCCAGAGTGTTCTAGGCCAGGAGTGAGCCATGGGACCCAGTTCAGAGCCATCCTAGGCCACTTACTTGAGAGACAAGTAAACCGTCAGGTCTGTCTGTAGCTGATGAGTACAGTGATGTGGATATAAATGCCAGCCTGGGAAGTCTTAGCCTCACATTCCCAGGAGCTGCTGGGCAGGCATGGCTCTGATTTGGCTCTGATCTTGAGCTATTCCTGGAGCACCTGCTTGTGGCTGCTGGGCTACAGCCCATTCCTTTATGTCTGTCTGAATATTACTGATTGTATATTTTTTTTCCTGAAGCTTTGTTTGATTCAATGATTGGTAGCCACGTACCAGGAGACCCCTTTATGTCCCAACAAATCCTGTCATCATCGTCCTTGCAGTTGCGCCAGCGTTCGGATAAGCCCCCTTGGTGTGAGTGTGCTCCCTTCTTGATCAGGGTGAATGTGGTGGGGAGGGAGGGAAATCTGTGAAGGCAGCAAGGTCAGGATACTGATCTGGCTGAAAACAGTTGTTTAATCCTCCCCCTTTATTGGATTAGATATAATCTAGATCTGTTCTCTAGTTTTGCTCATTCTGCAGTATAAGGCAAGAATAAGCATTAGTAAAGAATCAGTGTTTCTTTCTCCAGTGTCGACTCTTGCTCAGCATTCAGGCATTGTGTGTGTCAGGAACCAGGAGGAGCAAGTTGAAGCTGAAATTGGTTCAAAATAGTGAGGGAATGAAAGAAACTGGTTTTGTTTTCAAAACCCGATATCACACTTCACATTTTGCCCTGAGACAATAGAAGCTACTCTTGGCTGTATGCCAACATAGCACTGGATTACAGGATGCAGTTGTGCTGTGTGTGACTGGGTTTTCATCAGCTGAACTGCCAGAAACACCCAAAACCACTTGCCAGTCCCTGCCTGGCATGTAGACAGCCATCACCTCCTGGTTGTTGAACTGTGACTGTGATGATTTGGGTGGGGAAATACCAGCTACGTGTTTAAGATTTTTTCTTCCTCTCTGCAGACAGCAGTGGCCCTTCCAGTACTGTCTCCAGTGCAGGCCCGTCCTCCCCAACCTCTATGGACAACTGTGCTCGTTTCAGCTTCACTGAGAAACTTTCCATCAGCCCGCCAAAAAGTGAGGAGCAACTGACTACACAGTCCCCTGAGCAGGAAGAGAGTCAGTCTCCAGGCACAGGGCTTGATGTGGAGGGGGTGTTGTTTGGGCTGTCAGTAGCAGAGCCAAGTGTTCCAGAGACCTTGATCTGGAGAAAGGGCCTAGAGCCAGGCAGGCTGTGCAAGAAGGAGCTGGCAGAGGAGGACACTAACCCAGAGGAGAAGAACATGGAGGAGCTGGATGAAGAATCATCTGGGGAAATGTTAGAGCCAAGTAACACAGGAAATCCAAAGTATTGTGCAGGGTCCGACCTGAGGCTGGCTGGGGAGAGAGTGAAGCCAAGTGAGGGTTGTGTTGGGGGAATGACTGGCCTGGATCAGTCTGGGCTGACCAAGATGATCCTGGTGCCCTGTGAAGAGGAGCTGCTGGGAGAAGTGCTGGACCCAGAGTATATGGGCAAGGAGCTGGTGGGGGACAGTGCTCTGTCAGACCAGCTGCTTTCTGGTCACCTGTGCCAGGTGCAGGCACTGCCTCCTGAGAAAAGCATGGAGGAACTGCAGCTGCTGTGTCAGGAGGATCAGCAGAATTAGTGGCTCACTGGACAACACACTGCAAGCGCTTCTACCCTGGAGGCAACCCAGCTTCCTGCACAGCACCTAATGCAGTTGGCAGTGCATAGCACAGAAACAGCCATGTCCCAAGGCCACAGGACTCTGAAGTGTGGAAGGGTCTGCTTTGCTCCTCTACAAGGCAGCTCTTTGCCATTCAGCAAGAATGTTTGCCTTGTTAAATGAACAACAAATTCAGTCTTGGTACTCGCATGGCACCTCCATGGAGCAGGGCTGCACTGGTGTTCCAAGGGCTGTGTCCTCACTGGGACAGCAGCATTAGGAGGACTGGTACAGCCAAGGCTTTTGGGGTGGTAAGTCCAAGGGGACAGATGCTCCCTTGAGAGTTTTTGGCCCATAGCCTTCAGAGAAAGGCATTCTGGGCCCAAATTAATTGGATTTGTCACAATCACCAAACTCTTCTCTGTTCCTTCCTTCTTCCTCTCTCAGTTCCCACTGCTGGCCACTAAAACCAGGTCCAGAGAGTCAATGGCAGGAAGAACAGGAGAAGCAGAAAGTATGCTGAATGAGTAGGGGAAGGAGGGTAGTAATGACATCAAGTTCAAGACTGCCACTTGCAAGGAAACATCTCTTTGGCATGGCCTTGGATGTTTTCTTGCTGGGCTGGGGCAAGCAGGAGCCTGCAGATCCAGCCTGAGAGAGGTATGCAGGGAGGACACACACACGGGTTTTCTTGTCCCCAGGAGTCAGGCAGGGTACAGCTCTGAAGTCTTGGTGACAGAAATTAAAAGAAACTGCTATTTAAACAGTTCAGGACTGTTGGAAACCAATAAGGAGAAATCTTTATTATGTATAAAATGAGAAGTATTTAATACATATTTATGTAAATGCCTTGCAAGCACAAGCCTGAGGGCAAGGTTGATACGGGTGTCCCTGCCGCATCCCGAGTGCTGGCCAGGGCTGTGCTTCCCACTCCTCTGTATTTATGGACTAGTCTGTGTGTCTGTCTGTAGCTAGGATATGTGTTTTTGTGAAGCTGTGCCCAAAGATCTCTGTGCTGTGTTGTGATGACATGTTCACAGTAAATCTATGCTGTGGGTCCAGTGTCTCCGTCTCTGATGCTGACTTGGCAGCAGTCTGTGTGTGCCAGAGCTTGCAGGTGCAGCCCTGCTCATGCTCTGCTGTCCTGGGAGAGCAAATGTGGCTGAAGTCACACCCAGAGTGAGTGCACAGGCTCAAGGCCAGGTACTTCTTTTCTACATGGAAGAACTGGTCATACTGGGGAAGAGGTCCTGGCTTCCCAGGTTCCAGGGTGGTTTGTGGTAGGATGAAGACACTGGGACAGTGTATTCAGCCACTTTCACATGGTCCATGCCTTCTGGTCACTTCAAGTACATCCTGAGTGCTGTGTCCTCTTCCTCATGCCCAATAATCTTGAGCTGCCAGTTTGGGCATGTAAGAAAAGTTATGTTTGTTTGCACTGGGAATGCAGCAGTTGTGCAGCTGCCCAGAGTGCAGCACTGTGCTGAGGGCAGTCTGGCCCTCCTTGTGCCAGGCTGTCCCAGCCTAAGGAGGTGAAGGGCCTGCTCTGCCCTCTGCTTTCCCTGTGTTACAGATCTGCATGAACATGACTTTGGCCTTGGGGCTGCAGCCAGTCTTGGCCCCAGCATGGGCCAAGGGACTGCAGGTGGCTGAGCAGCATGAGCTCCCCCTCAGGCACGTGCCACAGCCCTTGCCGTGCACCATCGCAGGGCCAGCGGCTGCCACCAGCATCGCTCCAGCAGCTGGGTCCCTGCTGGGCACCTGCTGCATCTTCTGCCAGGACCTGTGTGTTTCTGCCAGGGCCAGCGCCTGGGCAGGGTGGTCTCCCTGATGGAGCCGGCAGCACCTGCCACAGGGTGTCATTACTGAGAGGGGCACAGAGCAGGGCCCTGGGGGTGGGGGCCTGGCTCTCAGGTGCTGACCTCGTACACCCAGATGTTTATCACTGCACACCTTTGGGAAATGCATTGCCGTCACAGCACCTCAGTTACCAGGAGCATGGCCAGACCCGGCGCTCGTTTACCTGGAACGTACCTGTGGAAATAGTTCCTGGCTTGTGGTAACAGTTTGTGGTTCCTCCCCTGTCAGCACGAGCTTTGGCAACTGCCCCAAGCTCTCCATCAGGCACTGCACAAGCTGTGGTGCGCTCCATGACCACAATGGCCTCTCTCCTCAGGACTGTAGTACAGAACCTGCTTTCCTTTTCCCTGGCATCCAGTTGTGCCATTGTTTCCTCCTGAGGACAGTCAGGCAGCAGAGCTAACTGGGCATCAGCCTCTCCTGACTGCGTCACCACACAGGCAGAGCAGCAGCTGTCCCAGTTTTCTGCTCAGTAACTGAAAGAGCTGAAAGAAAGTTCCCTTGTAGGAAGTCAGGACAGACTTCTGCAGAGGCACAAAAGCCCAACTCCTGCAATGGCAACAGGTGGTGTGGGATCCCCACTGTTCCTGGCCCCAGGCCCCAAGCCAGCAAGTGCTCTGCCTGCCACAGGAGTGCCAGCAACGCTGGGCAGAGGTGCCACTCCCAAGAAGTGCAGGGACAGGCAGAGGACCACAATGGAAAGCATGATTCAGGAACTGTGAGGAGTGACAGTGCCACAGGACAGACAGACTATGCTGGGCTCCTCACTGGATTATCAAGGGCTGTGTTCCCACACACTCCAGCCCTCAGCCAGCTGTGCAAGCATCCCACATGTCCCCTGGACGAACCCACCAGTCATCCTGCTGGGACTGAGGGGGCAGGTGGGTGTCCCAGGCAGCCTATAAGTCCCTTCCCTGAGCCACAGGAGAGTTTAGCAACTGCCAGTGAAGGTGGAAAAGCCAGGGTTTGCCTGAGCTGGGAGACAGGAGCATGGCACAGCAGCCATGTCCTTGTGCCCCTGCCTACAGTGTGGGCTCACTGAAAGAACAGTTTGAAACTGGTGTTCTTGTTTGCAATTAATGTGGCTTTATTATTAATGTGTTGGGCTCCTCTCTTGACAGCAATTAGTTACAGAGTGTTTCACATGGAAATGGGCAAAAGGACAGAACTCAAGGAACTAAATTCAAATAGAAATATGATGCTGAAGAAAAGAATCAGGGCTCTGTTCTTAAAACATTTAGCATAGAAGAAGCTAGGAGCACAAGTTGCCATTTCAATACAGTTAAGACGTTCACTTTTTTAATTATAGGTTTAAAATATTATTTTTTACCTATTACATACAGGAAGATTGCGCGTTGTTGCCCACATGCAGAAACAAGCAAAAGCAGAGTTTAACTGTTTCTCTCCATTGTGTTGTATTGCCTCTGGCTCCAGGTAGGTCCTGCTGGCTCCTGTGACCTGAGCAGGGTCAGACTCTACAAACTGGCATTTTCACAGGTCTTTTTCCCCACAGTTTTTTAAGATGGAAGGTGGGGCAGGTGGAGAAAGGGAGCGAGAGAGGCTGAAGGCAGAACAGACTGCCACAAAAGACAAAACAAAATGTGGAGCCTTGAGGACAGGGAATTGAACTGGTGTAGAATAAAGCTGTCAAAGCAGCGGGGCTGCAGAAGGCAGGAGCAGAGCGTGGAGCACAGCGTTCCTCCTGGAACCCGTGGCTGGTCACACTCCTGCCTGGAGGACGCGGGCATCTCACAAAGCCTCACTATTACTGCTGCTTAGTCAGAATTGCTTCAAGTTTAAAATTGAGAAAACATTCATGTGTGGGTCTATCTAAAGTTAGTGCATTAGCTTTTACATCTAGCCACACATAGGGATCCTTGGGAGCCAGTGAGGGCCACGCTTGTGCCTCTGGTGCCTGGAATCCTGCAGCTGCCACCATGGTGAGTGAGCCAGGGTCACCCCAAAGCACTGCAGGCAACGCCCCCCAAGCATTTTGGGAGGGGAGCAGGGGCAGGTATTGTACTGCCTACAGTTGCCAGAACCAACATTCATGGATGCTGACCCCATTAGGGTACAGACAATGACATTTATTCTGCTGGCAGACACAGTGCGATCCCATGGTTAAAATGAATGCAGCACAGGGCAGGGATTTGCTAAAGCCCTTAGTAAGGTTACACACTCCTGACAAGGGCCATATCCAGAGGGCTGGCTGTGCCTTGGGGAGGCTGCTGGCCTCAGGCTCTGTCCTGCAGCTGCCGTGTTTTAGATACAGCCTTGCAGTGACCTTTTTTGCTGCCAGCAAGTTCCCTATGATCTTTTTATGTTATTTAAATTGCAGCATATAAAAATTCGTACCAAGAAACCTCTGAACTTACACTAAAAGCACATTAACATGTATAAATTAAAATACTAAATCAACAAAAAATGCAGCCTAACATAAAAAAATAAAATATATAAATTAAATGTAAGACAGACCATTTCCCTAGAAACTCCATTTTAGTCCTAGGAACAGGTTTCTAAGCAGCATTTTCTTCATGTCACCTGCCAGAAAACTAGCACTGAGACTGAGGTGTCCCAGGCAAGTGCAACACAGGGTCTGATGATGCTCATGGTGGATTAAGCCTTCGGCTCAGGACCAAGCATGGTCACTGATACAGCAGATAGGAATACCTTTGTGCTGAATGTCAAGCCTTGCAGCACTGCTTTCCATTTCATTCCTCCTTCCTCCCACCCCAGAGCACAGCCTGCTGCCACCCTCTGTCTTACAGAAAAATAACAGACCCTCTGTCAATGCTCCTAGAGGTGGCAAAGGCTCATGGATGCTGCAGGCTCAGTGCACCTGTGCACCCACACTCCTGGAGCTGCTGCAGGGAGAATGGGTCTCCCACATTGGAACAGCTCGGCGTGCCAAGAAGGTCCTGGGTGGCTGCTCAGGAGCCATGGACTCATGGCACACAACTGTGCTTCTCTCAGGATAGCCAGAGAGCAAGGACAGGTGCCTACAGCAGGATCAGGGAATGAGCTGCAAGGAGGCACTGCACAGATTAGCAGTACCTCACCTGCGCTGCCAACATGTCCCTGCCATGGCAGGGAGGAAACAGAGCACGGCTACATTTGCTACACCGCTTTCTCCCAAATATTTTGGGAAGGGGGTTCTTTTTCCTCACACCACAGGTTCTATTTCCCACATCCTGGACACTTGAGGGGACAAAAAAAAGCTTGAACACAACTCTGAGGCTTGGACCCCTGCACACAGGCAGCGAGGACATGGCTGTTGCATGCAGAGCTGGCACACCCAGTGACACCAGCTGGGCACCAGCCTCCCATGCATGGCCTGTGCGCTCCTGAGCTGCCTCACCACAGTCCTCCAGAGCCTTTGGTTTAGGGACAGAAGGTTTCTCATATATTTTGGGCCAACAGTGGCCAGGGTTGTTTCAGCCCTTCTGCTGTCGAAGGGGCTGTAGTTGTGCGTTTGGATGCTCTTTTTGTGTGCCTATTCAGGCCACAGCCCCTCTGCACCTCCTCTTGCCACACAGCTGACATGCAGGAGCCAGTTGGCCACTGTATGTGCAAAACTCAAGTTAGCAGGTTAGGAATGTGCTGAACTCTCCCCTCCCACCACCATGTCCATCCTGGCTTCTGAGCATCCAAGCAGGTGCTGCAGGATGCCACAGGCAAATACTTGGGACAGAAACCTGCCACACTGGCCCATGGTGGTCCTGCCCAGTTGGAGTAGAGGTCCCCTTGCTCAAAACACCTCCAGTATGCTCAGGATGGGAGATGGAAGAATGACCTTTACTGTCACGTTACAGTTGAAGGATTTTGCCTTCCCTCATCTCCATGGTGAACTTTCTTTGCAAATTAGATTTCTCCTCTGCTCCCTGCCTTCCATGCACTCTCTGCATGCAGCAGCAGCACTTCAGCCCTCACCAGAAAGAAGAGGTTCATGGTGCTGCAGATTAAATGGCAAGGCAGCCAGGAAGAGAGCAGAATAAGCTCTCATAGCAGCAAGGCAGCCAAGATAATCTACAGAAACTGTACAGGTAGCAGAATAAAGCAGGGAAAGTGAAAGTGCCCCTGGCCTGCAACTGCTCTTGCACAAACTCTTTGCTCAGTCCAGAAAATTACAGAGCCCTGCACTTCTTCCTCATGGCATCCAGTGCTGAGCTAGATGGATACCCGATTGCCTGACATATGGGAACCATGTAGAGGACTTAACCAGAGAAGACCTGGACTGTGATTAGATGGTGTCTCTGATGTTGCATCGGTGATTGAAGAGTCAATGGATGAACACAAAGTGTGGGAGATTTAAAATTCAATCTTACAGGCTGGAAAAGATTCGTCCTGCATCACAACAGTGCTGCTGCTTGCCAGTACCATGATGTTTAGCTCCTGCTGTTTCTCATGGGTCTGTTGATACCATTCTCGTGTCACCTCAGTATCATGTGTTGGGATCAATGTCACCTGGGAAAAGAAAGCAGCAGAGATGATTGAGAACAACCACAGTGACAAACAATGCCCATAGGAGTTGAGGTTAAAATTTCCCATTAATTTTGGAACACTGTACCCTTGGTACTGCTTGTTCTATTTAATGTCTTTCAGGTGTCAGGTTCTGAGGCAGAGCTTTATTTTATACAGTACCAGCGCAAGGGGCCTCCGAACTGGCTGCAAAGTGGCAGCACTGACACCATAATGATGAGAATGGCTGCAGTGCAGCAGAGAGCACTGTGCTCGGGAGCTCCAGAAACAACCTCAGAAAGATTTCTCATTGTGAAAAGGAACAGTGCTGCCAGTGTCACTGTTAACACTATGACCCAATGTGCAACTCAGGGACCTTGAAATATAAGGCTGCTTCATCTGAAAAAACATACACACCTTTTGTACATGTCTTCAGGAGCGCCCACATGGGGTGTCCTGCAAGCCTGAATAAGCAAGAACCATATGTTAAAGATATTCTGCTTTAAAAGCACTATTAGTAAGAAAAATCTTCAGCAAGCCAGGCTAGCAACATATGTCACTGGGTGTGGGACACTGATGAAAATTCAGACTGTGATGGCGCTTGATTTTTCTTGAGGATAGTCTCATCCTGCAGCAAGTAAGGAGGAGTGTATGATCTCTATATGCTTCTTCCCCTCAGAAGGATGTGGAAAGGAGGACATATCTGCTTCCACCATTTTAAAGGGTGTCCTCCTCCTCCTCATGGGTACAAACAATTACTCTCTGAGACTACAGAGCAGGACATACCCAGTACCATTGGCTTCCTCTCAGTGTATTCCTTCAGGTATGTCTGTGATAACACACATTTGAGAACTTGTGACTTCAAGAGCATCACACACACCTTCACATTTTCATGACTTACCTGCAGGTTGTCTCCCCACTGAGACTTTCCTTCCAGAAGTGCATCCAGCACTGCACGGCTTGGCTCTCCATTGGCTGCATCATTCCCACTCACAACATAATAAGATGCTCGGACCCGCTTGAAGAACTCTGGGTCTGTGTTCTTTCCACTGCAGTGGTTGGGGATATAGGCCAAGTCCACATAGACGGGTGGACCCATAGGCACAGAGAAACTGCTCTTAGGACTATTGGAAGCTTTGGAAAAAAAGAAAACAAGATGCTATCAAAACCATTCTGGAAAGGACAAACGCTCAGATAAATACTGAAGGACTTGAATTCCAGAAAGGTTTTTTTTTCCTGCAATGAAGTTAAGACTTATCCAGGCTCTGCTGCTTAGAGGTGACCTCAGTGCATTTCTGGGCCAGTGCTGTCACAGGTCTTGGGAGGGAAAGGGAGTTCTGCTGCTCTTTGGGGAGAGACTGAAGGCTTTAGGCTCAGCTTTTCCTGGGGAAGGGAATCAAAAATCTGTTATCAACTTTTGCAGAGCTGTCACCAATAAATATTTCATCCTAATTTTTGTTGTTTAATAACCTGCATTTTCTAAAAAAACTTCTGTTCTGATGGCCTTTGCTATCCTAGGGTATTAGTGTCATCTTTCTGAAAGGTTCATCCTGGCTTTCTACCATCACTATGAGTCGCTGCTACTCTTAGGACTCTATTGCTCTTTCCTATCAACCTTTTGTATCTCTCAACTGCATCACTGCTTATAACTTTTAATGTCTGACTGGGAAGTCCTGTTCTCTGTTCTGCTATATTTAACCTAGTGCTTTTCTCTGTGTTAGACCTATAGAGATAATGCATGCTTCAGGAAGGATTTCTTACCAGGGTTTGTTTTGATGCCATTAACAAGGCTCTTGCCAGGGTTGCTGTGACTACTCCGGGATAACTCATCCTCTGGCATCAGCACACTACGTGGTTTGGGCTTTTCTCCTCCATCTCTTTCTTTTTTGGCAGTGACGGCTTTTGGAGGTTTGTCTGATGGCTGTTTCACAGGAGTGGGTGATCGTTTCCCTTTCACATCTGATTTCCGCACAGGTGAGGAAGATTTGGGTTTGCTCAAAGGCTTTCTTATGCCTTTGTTCTTTTCTTTTATATCTTTCTTAGAAATTTTATCAGTTCTGCTCATGCTTTGCTCATTTACCAATGTATCAGGGTCGACCATGCAGACATCAGGGTGAGGAGGGTGGGGATGAGGATCTACCATTGGAACAGGCTGAGGATCATGGCTGGACCTAGAACTGGCATGATGAGCATTCCCCACAGCTTTGTCCACTGGGAGGAAATCGCCATCTTCATCCGAGTCCATGTTGGCATCTGCTGTGATGGATGGGCATTCCTCAGTCTCAGGTGGGACATCTGAGTCTGACTGGGAGGTTCCGGAATCACTCACTGATGTTGGAGGGGTTTCCTCCACTGTGGCACTTTGCATGGGGCTGTTTCCAGTGTGGGGTGGTCTCCCCTGCACTGAAGGGTGACCGTCATCCTGTGAAAGGTCACTATCTTCAGAGAGCTCATGGGGGCTCGGGTTGATGAATGAGGGAGAGAGCTCTCCCTTTCTCTGCTTGTATTCACATGAGGAAAATTTCTGTCCACAATCAAAACTGCCTCCTAAATGTGGCTCCATGTCATGGGAAGCATCTCCATGATCCTCTGTTTTCCCACCTCTCTGCACAACTGGAAAAAGAGGCTGGAAACTCTGCTCAGGGGACATCAGAGAGGCAGGGCGGCTCTGCCTTTCTGTATCCTCTTTGCCTGTGCACGGAGAAAATCTGCTGTCAGAATCAGGACATGTTCTTTCATCATTTGCCTCAGCTGCATGGTACGTGCTTTGGAAAGCTTGCAGACTGGTGCTCACCTCTGTTGGACCATTGGCTGTTGTTTCATCTTGGTGCTGATGAGGAGGAAATGATGTCAACACATCAGGGAGAGACGTCAGTGTCAACAGCTGTTCTGCAAATGGTGCCTTCTGCTCTGGACTGCTCCCACAGGGCTGCTGCTCTTCCTTCCTGGAGGACTGTGTGGGCTCTGAGCCCTGGCACTCCTTTCTGCATGGCAAGGTGCTGTCACTCATACCACAGAGGAATGGAGAACCATGTTCTTCAGCAAACACAAAGTCTTTGGTTTCAGCTGTATGTGTTTTCACAGCATTATCTGGAATCTGTGGAGACACATCCCAAGGACTCCTGGTACCTGGTTCCACTCCTGCACCTGTATATGTGGAAAGCATATGGGAGTAGAAACTTTCGGCTGTAGTCGGTATCACAGGAGTGGTGGCTTCAGATGAAGGTTCCTCTGACAGGCTGGAAGAGTCATCTTTCAGCTGCTTCTGAGGCACAGACTCTCTCTCCACACCTTTGGAGAACAACTTGTCTTCTTCATATGGACTCAGTGGTGAGAATTTGGGAAAAGATGAGTCAAGGCTGCTGATTTTCTCAGAGACCTCCAAGTACTCCTCTTTCTTCTCCCGGTCTGAGAGCAAAGCACATGGAGACTTTAAAGTAAGAGAGATATCCCCTAAACGACTTGCTGAGGTTTGCTCAAGTCTGAATATGCTGGTTGCTTCACTCTTTCCTAGCATGGTGCTTTCAAATCCAGAAGAGCTATCCATCCCTGTGCTCTCTACCCTTGGGCCCTGTTCATATGCCTCTGTGTGCTTACTGGAAGCAGATTTCAGGTATGTGGCTTGCTCTTGGCACTTAGAGACCACTGCTGCACTTGGATAATCTACTACAGAGAAATGGGATTCCTTTGTGGATTTTTCAGCAACCGCTCTCTTTTGTGAAGAATCTTGTCTTACATGGCACATTTCTGAAGCCTTGCCCACATCTGGCACATCAGTATAACCAGCAACATGTGTCTCCACAACAGCAGCTGATGCAGTTGTTCTACTTCCATATTCCTCATTCCAGCCTGGACCAGAGGGGGAAGAGGAAGTGGAGCTGGGTGAAAGGGGATCCTGATGCTTGCTCTGCAGGAGGGTCTCTGAGACAGGGAACTTGCCAATGACTGAGGTGTGTGCATAGACAGTGCCTGCGGCTTCAGCAGGGGTGTGCAGTTTAGACTCCTTTTCAGATTTCTCCTTAGCACCTTTTTCTAACTCTGAGTCACTTGTGCTTTCTTCCCCACGACCTGCTTTCTCATAGTATGTATCTTTGGGATCTGGGCTTTCAGATTTCAGGGACAGAGATACCTGCTCCTGGCTAGACAAAATGATGTTCTCATCTGGACGGCCAGCATCAATATAGGTGGATGATTTCCCTTGGTAAAAGGTGTCAGTCATGTCTGTGGGAAGGGCAAATACTGTACTTGTGGATGATGGGTGCAGTGCAGAGTCTAGTTCTCCTGGCAAAGCTGAGGACACATTCAGTTTTTCCTGCTCTTCTGATATCCTAGACTTCTGTGTTGCAGATAAGGGCAAGTATCTTTCATGGATATCTGTATAGTCAAAGACTGAATCTGCTTTATCTTTAGGGGATGCTGGAGATGACAACTCCTTCTCAGCAGAGGTATAAAGGCAGGACTCCTCTTCCTTTGCAGAGACATGAAAACTTTGACCTTTTTGAGAGCTCAGTGCTGTCACAGGCACCTTGTCAGTGTGACCTGGGCTGCTGGCACTCTTGGCTGTGAAGGGGGAGGGTCCCACTCCAGACACAATAACCTTCTCATAGATGTCAGCATACTTGAAACTTCTTTCATCAGGGTAGGGAGTTGGTTCTCTTTCTTCTTGCTCTTGTCCTGTAGAACTGTCAGCATTTCTATATGTGCAGACCCCTTCCTCACAGGAATAAGGCTCAGTGGAGCTCCTGGAATAGGTCTCTGGAGGATACACCTCTCGGATGGCAACACCCACTGCCCCAGCATGGCCCACAGCAGCACTGCTTTTTTGACAAGGGCCTTGTCCTGAAGGGGAATGTGCACGCTGCCCTGACACATCAGCACTCTCTTCTGGGGATGCTGCAATATATTCTGCTGGTCTTGTAGATTGCAACAGAGTAGATGCTACTGTTGTCTGCTCTTTCCCTCCTGTAGAGTCATAGAGACCCTCAGTGGATTTGCAGTCATCCTCTTGCCTTCTATCTGATGTGTATTTGCAGTCTATTTCCTGATACAAACCACTGATGTCTGACTTCTCACCCATCTCTGACGGGACATCCTCCCATAAAGGTGGCTTGCACTGATCTAACTTGCAAGGCCTCTCTGCTCCTGGTGGTGCCTCAATCTCCTTTCCCACTGCGGACAGGGGAGATCCCATCACTGCTTGGTCTAGTGACTTTGCATAGATATCTAGGACAGCTTTCTCATCATCATCTAAGTAGGAGTAATCCTGTTTAGATGTCAACAATAATTCTTGCCTTTCTTTGATTCCAGTTAAAGCTTTGGCCTGGTTTTCCTCAACAGAGACATACTGAGGAGATGAAGGAGAACCTTCTCCTTGTGTTTTTTCTGGCACAGTGATATCAGCAGGCACCACATCCACTTTCTTTGTTTCTGACATAGATTTGGCACTCGTCTGTGTGTCTTCCTTGTAATCACATGACTCCATGTCTGAACATTCTGTTTCTTCTTGTAGTAGTGTGGGTTTGCCTTCAGCATGGTAGACCTCCTGATCCTCCTCACTGGGCAACTGACCTCCTCTTCCACTCCCTCTCCCTTCCTGAAGATACCCAAATGCAGAGCCCCATGCTTCCCCTTCTGCTCCTCTCCAGGTGTGGCTGTCAGGCACTGCAGGAGACCGGATCTCCTCCTTTCCCATTTTAGGAAGGAATTTTGTTTCAAATTCTGGTACCTCATCTAAGAATGTGCTCTCTCTCTCTTTGTCGTATCTCTGCCGCCTTCCCTGAACAGGGATCTCTTCCACCTCTTCAGGAAACCACACTTTCTTCTCATAACTTAAATCTTTCATGTAAAAGTCTTCCATTTCTGGAGATTTTTCCTCTTGAGCTTCCTTGAACCTGAAAGATTTTACATCTTCAGTAGAAATGTGTGGGGATGTTTTATCCTCAGCTGGGCTAGATTCTATAAAGTGTAAGCCCTTTGCATCTGGAGATACTTCCTGAGAGTCAAAGCCTGCAATTCTTCCCCTAAATGGGCCTTTTTCTGATGCAGAAAATAAACTGCTGTCATCTGGAGACATTTCTTCATTTGAAGAATCTCTGGGTGAGACGTCTTTAGCTGAACTACTTTCTGGGCAAGGAAAAGATTTTGATGCTCCTTTTAGTTCTTTGGCAGAAATTTCCAGCGGTTTTTCGTATGTAGGTGGGCTCTGGTCTGTGAAACTCATAGATTTCACAGCTTCTGCAGGGAATTTGTCAGTGAAGCTGGACATAGTTTTTTCTTTTGTAGGTGTGTCTTCTGTGAAACTAAGAGATTTGGTATCTTCCGGAGAAATTCCTTTAACAAAAAGGTCTGAAGAGATTTCCCTGCTGGGACTCTCAGTGAGAGAAATGGATTTGGTCTCTTCTGGGGAAATGTCTTTAATGGAAGCATGAGCAGATTTCTCTTCTTCTGAGGTATCTTCTGTAAAATACAGAAGTTTTCCTTCTTCAGCAGTAACTCCCTTAGAAATATCTGAGCATTTTTCTTTACCAATACTTTCTTCTGTAAAAGCAAGTGATTTGGTGTCACCTGGTGAAAATTGCAAAGATTTGTCACTTTCAGATTTGTTTTGGCTTATGAACTGTGGAAGATCCACATTTCCTCGAGATGTTTCTGTGGTTGTGAATGGCTCAAAGGACAACTGTTTTGAAAATCCCATTAAACTTTCTGTCATGGTTTTAGGTCCTTGCTCTTTTTCTGGCCCTGTGCTGGGACTGGGCATCCTGGGATGCTCCTCCTCCTCCCCGATCACCATCGTGTCTTGCTTGTGGTAGGAGAGCCAGGGCAGCTCCTCCTTCCTCACCGGTTCCTCCTGCACCTCTTCTCCAGGAGACACTAGACCATCACTGCCCAAGACCAGTTTGTGCTGCACAGGTCCAGGCACTTCTTTTTCATGTCTGGACTTAGCTGCAGATGCCTTGTCTTCTCTGAGATTTTCATCCTTGGCTCCCTTCACTACAAGAGAATTTTGCCCTTCCAGTTTCATGGCAGCAGCATCTGTTTGTTTTTCAAATAGATCTGAATCTACTGTTTCCAGCTTTTCCTCCACTGGAGACTGGTGGAAAGGTGTGTGCCCTGCACTGGTGGGGCCAGACGGGGTGGGAGAGGCCATTTTGACTGTGCTGTCATCAGGACTCATGCATCGTTCTTCAGCCTCTGCAGAGTCAGCCTGGGAAAATGGTGCTTCTTCAGTGGATAATGGCATCACTTCTGTGGGAACACTGATTATCACATTATCAGAGCATCTTTGAGGAGCAAACATGGGGGCATTGTAATGCCCTCTGAGTTTCTCAGGAATCTCAATATTTGGAGTCCCATCTTCTTCATCCTCTTCATCTCCTGCCTCTTCATGAAGACTCCTTTTTTGAGCTTCCAATTTTCTCTCTCCTTCTGCTAA
Organism: Campylorhamphus procurvoides; assembly: GCA_013396655.1. NCBI lineage: Eukaryota > Metazoa > Chordata > Aves > Passeriformes > Dendrocolaptidae > Campylorhamphus > Campylorhamphus procurvoides. Next base: position 867,149 of record WBMV01003906.1, read on the forward strand.
TGCATGGAAATCTTCAGGGGGTGGAGATTTAAAGCATTTGTCTTCCTCCAAGGATGATGTGGGAGAGATTGTGCCAGCAGAGGGAACGTAGTCGAGACCTTGGGTTGCTTCAGTCCGAGAGGAGGGCATGCTGTTTCCTGTGTCCAGAAGTAAAGAGCTTTTTCCAGTCTCTTCTGTTTGCGGTGCTGTTATAGATGCAACAGATTGATCTTCTGCTACTGAAGTTGCAAAAGATGACAGCTTGTCACATTCTGTAATGGAGGTGGCAGAGGATATGTGTTCCTCCTCAGCTAGAGGTGCTGCCACAATGTTTGTAGGATACGCCAGGATTTCAGACTCCTGGCCAGCATAGCCCTTGGCTGAAAGGTCAGCAGGAGGCGTGGCCTGTATTCCATGTACTGCTTCAAAAGAGCCTGGGTGGTCAGGAACAGAAATGTCATAAGCATTGACATCATACTTCAAGTGTGGGATCCTCTCCTCCTGTTCATCATGTATTTCTTCATCAGAAATGGTCTGCTCTGTTTCTGAGTAGCCAGGGATAGTTTCATCTTGGATATAGGAAACATGTTCTGCTGTTGCTCCTGGTGGGACTGGCAGGCTGCTCAGATATGACTCTTCCTTTGTTATGTCCTTTCCAAGTAACTTGTTTTTGTCACCCATGTCACTAAATTCTTTTTCCTTTTCTGTAGTGGTAGACAGTCTGTCTTCCCTCTCAGCTTGATTAAGATCACAGAAGTCTCTATTCTTTTCCACCTTCTCTGCTTTCATGTGCTGTTCTTCCTTTTCTTCCAGTTCTGCCTTTTCTATCACATCTTCTCTCTTTTCCTTCTCACCCTCTTCCTGTGCCTCTGTCCCCTCAATATACTTTTCACAAGTCTTTGTTTCTGCTTCCCTCTGTTTTCTGTCCAAAGAGATTTTCTCCTCTTCTTCCTTTTCTTCCTCTCTGAACACTGGTGGCCAAATACCCTTTGCCAAGAGGTCTGTCTGTGAGGGCACCTGTTCTTTGTCAGGAAACAGCTGAATGTCCATGCTCTGCTCAGCTTTTCCCTCCCAGTATCTCATGTCACAGTTTTCATCTATTGTTCTTCTTCCATCTGCTATTTTTTCAGCATGACCTCCCCTCAGCTCCAGCTGATGGACTGTCTTTTCCTCTGCTGGTGATTCTTTTTCCATATCAATAGTAGTTATTCCCTGATCAGGAGCCCTTGTTTTCAAAATCAGATCTGCTTCAAGGCAACTCTTACCAGTCATATCAGCAGAGTCTTTTATCTCTGCTTCAGGTGCTCTGACAATCTTATCATTAACCTCTGTATCAGATAATTCTTGAGTCACCTGCAAGGCCCCTTTCTCCTCGTGCTTCAGTTCCTCAAAGTCCTTTGTAAGATCTTCTGGTGAAGACAGGACTAACCTCTGTTCTGCTATGGAGGTCTCCCCTGGCTCCACCTGTACAGGTGCCTTCTCCACTGGTGATGTCTTCAGGTCAGTGGGTACCTTTTCAGGTTCTTTTTCAGGTTTAATTTTAATCTTTTCAGTTTTGAGTCTGCCTGGAAGTTTTGCTTTGTACAATGTTTTTCTTACTTCTGGGGTAAAGGGTTTCAAGTCTGGTTTAGAAATTTTTTTGGGCTCTGGTTTGTTTTCTTTCTTTTTATCCTCTTTCTTTGAATCCTTTTTCTCCTCTTTCTTTCCATCATCTTTTTTTAAGTCCTTTTTCTCCTTCTTAATCTCCTTCTTTTCTTTGTCTTTCTTCTCCTCCAGTTTGGATACTTTCTCTTTGAGATGCTTTTTTCCAACCTTGTCTTTTCCCAATTTTCTTTTTTCAGCTTTGAGAGCATCACTTATCTTTTCAGGTTTGACAGGTTTCTCAGGAACTTTCTCCGTGTGTTCTTTAATCTTTTTCTCAATTTTAGCATCCTTTACAACTTCTGGTTTTACTTCTTTTATCCCCTCCTCAACTGCCTCTTCCTTCTTGACTTGCTTTGTCACAGATGGCTTGGGGGAAGATTTAAGACTCTCTTTACTATCAGTTCTTTGTTTAATTTTGGTCTGTTTCAACAGAGGTGGAGGTATTCCAGAAGTGGTATCTTTCTGAGTAGCCACTGGGTACCTCAGAAAATCCAGGTGCTTGAGTTTCTCAAGACCTTCCAGTATCTTATTTTGAGGAGCATTTCCAGGAAACAAAACCCTTACAATTTTCTCTGTTGGGCTGGCTGGAAGCCACACTACTAGGGCTGTGATGGATGTGAGATAGGGAACAGAAATTTCACCTTCTTTCCCACTTGCAAGAATTATGCCAGTCTTTGCTTTACTATTACCAGCCCATTTCTGCATTAGAAACTGCATTTCTTTACTGTCCTTGACAGGGTTCAGTATATACATGTCCAGCTTACCCACTCCCATTTTGTGAAAGAGTGTGATGGGCTCAATGGTGCTGCTCACCACCCTGTAGAGAGGCTCTGATTTAATGCCCAGTCTGTTGAGATACTGCAGTGTCAGGCACGCTTCTTCAATGCTCCTCTTTACTTTCATGGATGCTTCAGGCATCTTCAGCTTTTCAGGAACATTAAAAAAAACCACCCCTAGCTCAGGAGAAATTAGGTTCTTCATCCAGTCACTGTAGTTGGTAGAGCCCTGGGATTGTTCCTCTTCTTGCTCAGCAACTTTTCTCTGTAGCAGCCCATTGATGCCGGGAAGGTTGTCTGCACCAATGTGGGTGAGCAGGATTGAGTCAATCCTATCCAAGTGCCTTACTAGTTTCCAGAAACAGGATTTCCTCTCAGAGCCACCATCCACAAGGATGTTAAACCCATTGACAGCAAAGAGAGCAGAATCACCTCTTCCCCCAGGGAATATGTAGCAGCAGGGCTTCGAAAGCTTCAGAAAGCCCCCTGAAGTGGGCGGCTCCAGGAGATCAAATGGAGATGGCACATCAACTGTCTCAGAGACATATTCTGCAAACTCAGACACCCCATCCATTTCTGGCAGAACTGGATCAGGATTCAGTTTCAGATTAATAATTTCCTGAAATTGAGGATGCCCAAGGTTGCTCCAGGCTCCTTCTCCCAGGCACGACACAGTAAGTGAGGCCTTGGTATCTGAATCAGTGTTGCTGAGAATCTGGGTGACCTAATGACACAAGCATAGACAAATAAAGGTCAAATAGAGCTCTGACAGCTGTACAGCACTTAAAAAAATCCAGTTCATGCAGAAATACTGAAGACACCATGAGCACTTTGCTGACAAGAAACACTGGGGGTCCAAAAGTCCACTGAAAATCAGTGGGGGCATGTCTTGACCCCTTTTGAAATTCTTCATGTCCATGGGCTGTTGTGCTTCCTGACTGCTGGGAGTGAACTGTTCCAAGACCTTAGGAAAGGAAAATAAAAGCAGGAACCACTCCGTCCTTTTTCCTTACTTCTTCCTGTTTAAACTGGGCTATCAGTCCCTGGCTTGGGTTCAAAAGTAGAAGGTTGGGCATTTTGTTTCTGATTTGTGAATTCTAATGCTGAGACAACCTTTGCAATGCTAAGCATCATTGTCTGAACCTACCATTGCTCACCGGATAGTAAATCATCGCAAAGCACTCTGTGCAGTTCTAGTGCCATAGGACTTTCTTTTTTATTTAGATAAACTTTTTTTCCTGGGACCTACTTAGAAAATCATGACTCCACTCCTACTACACCTACAGGGTTGGGGACATGCTACACCATATAATTTCCAAGGCTCCTTACAGCTATGCTGAGTATATATCAAGCAAAGTATTACACTTCAATTTCCTAAGTATCTGGAATGAGATTAGCACATTTCTTTACACTGTATTCTCTTGCTTAGACAGTTCTTAACTGACTAGTTCCTGTTCAAGTAAATGGATACAAGAAATAAATGAGAATAATCAACTTTAAATAAATAAAGGCAAGGCTACTTGCTGATTTAATTACAGAAATAATAATATCAACTGTCGAAGTATCACCCAGCCATTCCTGCAGCAACTAAACTGTCAATCAGATGGAGACATTCTAAACATCTGGCACATGATCAGTGAAAGCAGGGCTTCTCAAAAACTGAAGCAGCCTACCTGTATTGGCAGTGAGCATCGACAGAAAGACAAGGTAAAGTCTCTCAGGAAAGCTATAGTATGCCTAGTTGACATAGTAAGCATTGGAGTAGTGATTCAGAGGTGCCCTGTAAGGTTTTCCAGGCCTCACTGGACAAATCCCTGAGCAAGCTTGCCTAAACTAAGTGCTGACTCTGCTCTTTGCAGGAGGTTGGTCTACAGACCTCTTGTATGCCCTTCCAACCTGAATGATGCAAGAATTCTGCACTTAAATAGTGACATTTGTAGTTATATAATCATCATGTAACTGCTTAATCAGCATTTACTCCTCCCCTCATATTCTTAACACATCCCTGAAGAACCTTCTGTGAACATACTTGCTGGACTGACTATGACAGGAAGAGAAATACCGACATTTACCAGGTTGATGATGGCCTCTGTTGGCTGTTCTCAGAAGCTGCCCACAGTTATGTTAAGACCTGCTTTAAGAATTTGAGTGTCTGTCCACTGTGGAGCCAGTCTGGAAGGTTATTTCAAGCTGAACACTTAAAAGAATCACCCATATCTACATATTGTAAAACTTAAGCCAGGGAGTTAAAGTAGGATTCCCAAGACAATATGAAGTACTTACAGTGTGCAATTTTTTCCTCGATTTCAAACCCATCAGTCTGAAAATCTGTCACCTGTAGGAAGGTGCAGGCTGCATTGCTCTATGATGCACTCTGAACAGGAGGGGACATTCTGGATTATGGCTCACACTCACCTCTGGGTCTGAAAGTATCTCAGCAAACTTCTGGTAAGTGAAGGTTCCTGTTTGCAGGACCAAGTCTCCCTCCTGGTCTGAGCTTTGTCCACAGAGGATCAGTAGTTTGTGGACTGATGAATCACACAACAGGGAACGGACCTGTTACATGAGATAGAGTGCTGCAGTCAGAAGTTGCCTGTATTCCTCACCAACCAGCACCCAGAATCCCAATCACACAGACAAGTAATACTCACATGTTATTCACAAATAGCCAAACCCTAAGTTTTATACATACAAGGAAGTTGGTTATGGAAGAGGGAAAACACTGCTACTGCCTGCATAGCACAGCTTCCTGTCACATCATAGTTATATATCCTGGTTACTGACAAGACCAGAACACCTGGCCCCTTCACCACACCTTGGAGCAGACTGGCAGCACATTCTCACCCTTTAGAAGGTGCAAGGTGTTATAATCATGACCTCTATGTCAAGCAAAGGCAGGAGAGCTGATGTGGAGAGAACTCCTTGGCATCTGGTCCTTACCTCAGACACAATGCTGTCCACATTAGGATTGACCAGGATCACTGTCTCCAAGGTATCACTCCGGTGATGCAGAGTTCTTTGGCCTGGGCAGAGAAAAGGGATTAGGTGGGATGAGAGAATCTGATGAGACAATATCCATCTACTAATATTGTAGCCTCAAATATTCCACTTCAGCATGAGTTTGATTGCAAGGCTTCAAATTGCATTCAAGACTCAATTTAATACCTGTGTCTCACAGAACAGTGCAAACTCTTTTCAGCAACACGGAAAGAAATCCTGCCTCTGGATCAGCACAATTTGCTGATTTCAGCACTCAGCTCCAACACATTCTGAAGTCCACAGAGCCAGGCACTTTGAGCTAAGGTTGGACTCAAGGATCTCAGATGTCTTTTCCAACCTAGTTGATTCTGTCATTCTGAGCTGGCCACTTGTGCCAGATGGCTGTGCCTGTAACCACTGGCACAGATGAATCATCCCTTCCAAACAGAAGTGCCTTACCTCACGGCAGCTACCACAGAAAGGTGTTGTTCAAGCCCTAGTCACCACAGAGCTCTGTAAGCCAGTCAGTGGATGTCAACTCACCCTTCACTGGAGTAGTGCAACACTGATAACAAATCTCTCATCATTCGTAACAGGTTTTTTCTCTTCTGAAGTGCTTTTCTTTAATCCAAATGTGCATCCCTAGATTGCTGCTGTGGAGACCATCTAAACTATAAGAATGTTCTTGTTCTCCAGTCTCCCTCCTGTCAGAGGCACCAACAGTTACCCAGACAGGACTACCTGTTTTCTGAACTTGTATTCTTTTATTTTGGCTAAAAATATGGTCCTTCCAGACTAAAAACCATCACTGTGCAAAATGCACTAAGTTATAGGGCATTTCTTCCACTCACTGTGCGATGGGTGTACAGCTGGAGACACTGGGAAGCAAGTCGCTGCACACAGAAGAAATGCTGCAAGTGAGCCATGGGGAGCAGTGTGGGAGGGTGGGAGGAGGGCCCAGGAGATGTTCTGAGGCATTCTGTTTGGCCAAAAGAAGCAAAACCTCACTCATCCTCGAAGCAAAGGCAATTGTGAAGGTACAGGTGGTACCTTGGCATTGCTGAGATCCCAGCAGTGCTCACAAGAAGCATCCTGGTTCACCCCTGATTTTTTATGCAGCACTCACACAGCTTCCCCCCCACCGGGACCTCCATGCTTATTGCTTGGGTCATCCAGAACAGAAGTAATCTGCTCCCATTTTTCAGCATTACTACTGGGACAAAGTGAAACCCACACCATTCTCCAGGCTTCAGCCTCTGCTACCTTGGTGCCTGCATGCCCTAGATACCACTCTGGCAGTGGTTACCCACATCACTTGGGGAATGCAGCCTGGTGGACAGCATCAATACCAGCAGCCTCATCCTTGTGCCACATGCAGTCACTGTGCCCACGCATGGACATCCCTCCAAGCACTGCAGGTGCCCAGGTGCTGTGCAGGCAATTCCAGCCTGCATGCTGCCAGCTGGCCAGTGCTGGTGACAGTGCCAGCTGCAGGGGGAAGGGGCCTGTCTGCAGCCCTAACATGCATGAAAGCACTGCTGCTTACTGCCAGTACTGTGGTTTGAGCCCAGGCAGCTGAGCTGTCCCCACTGGGGCTGTGAACAAAGCCTGGCTTTTAGCATTCTGCTGGCAGCCCCTCACCCCCCGGAATGTCCCCTGCACACTGCGAAGAAAGAGAAGGCTTGAGCTGCAGGGCCAGCAACTGCTGACAGATGGGAGGGATGAATGGGGAAGGATTGAGTCTTGTGAAAGGCTGTGAGGATGATAAAGGGACTGAAGGGTTTTCATACAAGGCAAGGTTGAGCATGAGGGGACGGATATTTTTGATATGTATAAATAAATACCTGACGGGATGGAATGAAGAAGGGAGTCAGACACTTTTGTCAGTAGTGCTTAGTGATAGGATACAAGGCACAAATTAAGACACAGGCAATTCCATCTGAACACAAGAAAACACTGTTTTTACCGTAAGGGTGGTCATTTATTTACTGAAATAAATTGTACAATGAGATTGTGAAACATCCATCCTTGGAGATACTAAAAAAACCCCAGCTGGATACAGGCTTGGGAAACCTGTTCTTGCTTACCCTCCTTGAGCAGATGTGATTGGACTAGACAAGCTCAAGAGATCACTTACAACCTACAATTTGGCAATTCTGTGAATATGTGAAGTAGTGCAGCCCTCCAGAACTTTGCTCCAGACCCACTGTGGGGCAGATTCCCTCTCTTCAGTTGCAGCAGCTGGTTCTCAGGAGGCCACTTCCAGAAACACTGACTCACTGTAAACACTCAAGCACATCAAAATCCCAAAAGGTTTGTAGCTAAATTCAGAGATAAAGCAGAACAGGACATGAACTCCAGGCGGAACTGCAAACTGTGAGATGGCAACACGGTGCCCTAACCTGGCCTGTGTCCAGCCTCTGCTCACCCTGAACTGCAGCAGCAAACCGCCCCCAGCCCACCACAGGAGTCCCCCCACACAGGCCATGCCCAGCTGAGGGAACACACATGCCCAAAGCCTCTGTGAATCCAAGCGCTCATCAGGCCAAGGAGCTTTCTCTACACAGCCTGTGGGAGCAGCTGCACAGACAGAGGACTTAAACATACAGCTTGGCACATCCCTCCTCTCACTAACCAAAACTACGTGCACCAGAAACACGTAGCGGCGTCACCGACATTGCAGGCATGGTGACTGGAAGTATGCCGTTCAGGTCTCTGCCACGTATTTGTCCTTACTAGAGCTCTATCGCAATGAAATGCATGCTTGGAAATAGCACTGCAAATGGCAAAATCCCTCAGTTCCGTGGACCAGTGCAGGGAATATCCTCTCAGGCTCCTGAAGACTGCTGTCTTCAACTTGCCTGGAACAAACATCTGGACACAGCTCATCTTCAGGTGCATTCTGAACACAGATCCCTGACCCTGCACAGCCCTCTCGAACTACACTCAGAAGCTTGCTACATTAAATAATCTCCTCTCTTCACTAGCACTGCATTTCTAATTTTGAATGAATCCTCACCCTGTGCATTCAGACACATTCTGATTTCTGCAGTCAACCCTGTGCCTGTTCACTTCCCATCCACCATGTCCCCACCAAGGCAAAAAGCCTCTGCTCTTTACTATCTGTTCCTTAGAGGTGAGTTTCTTTAGTCCTTCAGAACTGCTGCCCCCTATCCCCATGGCCACTGGAATGAGTAAGAGAAGTATAAAAGATGAGAAGGATCATAGGAGATTCACAGGGTGTAATTATTGTATTTTCTGTACTATTCCCCACTCTACTTTTTTATGCATAATAACATAACCTAACACCATCTTTGCACCAAATAAAGATCTTCAGTTGGGGTACACAGTGATACACAAATTTCACCCTGTCATGACTCCACTAATTAAGCCTTTATAGAGAGTTTGGAAAGTTTATTTTTTCTAGTGTGCTTGATTTTGCTTTTTTGAAAATTAATTTAATGGGAGATCATGATGACGGTGCAATTTAGTTGCTGAAGTTCCTCACAGCTTTTTCTAGATCTCAGTAACTGAGTCATCTATAAATTTAGCCACCTCCATGTTCATGCCAGCCCCTTTCCTCATCATTACGGTACTGATCAGCTTTATATTTAGTAGGAAATCAAGAAGCCCTTGTAATTTACCTCTGGATGCCACACAAACATGACCACATATTTGTTTGCTAACTTGCTTTCTGCCTTTTAAATAGATTTGACTCGTGGCATTACTTGCCTTTTAACCCCACAAAGTGCCTGCTGAACAATATATGGAAAGATTTACACTAACACACCTCATTCATGACCTCAGTGAAGCTTCAGAAAAGAGACAGGGCATTTCCCTTCTCCACACAGATCACATTACTTACCGTTGTGCAGAAGTAGCAGCACTCTCACCCCAAAGGGTCACAGAGGCTCACACATAGCTCCTCCTACATGGCAGCCACCTTTGGGAGATGTCAGCAGGACCTGACCATGGAGGCACTACATAAAACGTCCCTGAGGTGGTGAACAACAGCTACTCTGGGCAATACTAGAGGAGGGATTAGCACTACTAATACTGAGGCAGCATTTCAAGATGTGCAGCTGCACTCCTGGACTGTTAGCGGGAAGGGAGGGAAAGTCAGATTTTTTTTTTTTCAGAGTATGTATAGCTGAGTGTCCTCATTGCTGTTCACAGCATTCTCAAGAGGCAGTGGAGAAGGTGCGGATCTCTCTCTGGTGACAAGCACTAGATACAAGGAAATAGAATGAAACTCCATCAGGGAAGTTCAGATTGGACATTAGAAAAGGTTCTTCACCAAGAGGGTGGGCGGCCTCTCTAACAGGCTCCCCAGGGGAATCGGTCACAACAGCAAGCCTGTCAGAGTTCAAGGCGCATTTGGACAATGCTCTTAGTCATATGGTTTAATTCTAGCTAGACCTATGAAGAGCAGGGTGTTGGACTTCATAATCCTTGTGGGTCCCTTCCAACTAACATATTCTATGATTGTGGCCCATTGAGTGCAGAATTAATTTGGTTATGGTGGAGGGTAGCAAGTGAAGAGCAAAGCCACACAAACTCTGGAGTGTGAACTAACCACTCAGAGCTGTCTGCACATGCAAAGAGACAGAGGGAGAGAGAACAGAGGAGCAGACACTGTGAGTTTTGTGCTCAGCAATCAGGCAGAGAGGGCTCTGAAGTGAGGTCAGGCTAGCCTGAAAGAAAGGACAGTGCACTGGGGTAACTGTGGCGAACAGGATGCCCGAGAGCAATGATCCTAGAAGCAGACAGATGGTCGTAGAGGCAGAAAAGGAGGTCATGCTGCCAGCACAGATCCTTGTGTTCTGTTACTTAAAATGGAAACACCTAAAACCCTTGCAGCTGCAGAATAAATTCTGGGCTGATCTGAAGGGCTGTCAAGGATAGCTACACAAGCTGCTGCTTGTTACTTTCTTTAGTATTTCAGACTATCACACCTCAGAGGTCTTACTGTTCTGTTGATCAGGACCAGAAGAGCGACGGTTACAATGCACCATGTTGAAAACACAGACCTAGTGTCAGGGCAGTGGGACCTGGGTTCTCACCTTTGTGAAATGATGCCCTAGGCCAGAGCACTGGGTCATCTTTTGAGGGACTGTGCTGAAATCAGTCATGATGCTCTGTCTGGTACAATAAAACAGAACAAATGTAAGGGCCAAAAGATTAATTGACTGGCACCTCTGAGGAGACAAGAGGTGAGGTGGGATTGTTTAGCATGGAAAAGAAAGCTCAGGGCAGAGATCTTGCCAGTGTGTGTACTTGTCCGATGGCAGGTGCAAATCTGGGCTGCACAGCGCCGACGACTTTGCTGCCCAGAGGATGGAGGTTGCTCATCTGACCACACAGAAATCAGCCATTTCCCCATTCAGGGTGCATTCTTCATCTCTCATTACCACCCTTGTCCTTCCCATACCCTCTCTCTCCTTTGTCCCCAAGATTATTTGGGCTTACCAGGTCAGATTTTACTCATAAAGCGAATACCAACAGTACATTGATAAAAAATACCAAAGTTTCATAGTCTGAAAATATTATCAAGGCACACTGATTAAAACCCAACTTCCTAACTTCCTGCTGTCTTACCTGACGTTATAAACATCACTCTGCAAGGGGATGCTTCTGAAAAGACTCTTGCAAGAAGATCCTAGATATCACTATGGCTCAGCACCTTTATCTACATTTCAGCGAAGAGCTGAGCCTAGACACAGTCTTCCTGATCCACTGTTGAACAAAGTCCACTTTTAAAGACAGTGAAACGATGCATGAGGGTTCTTAGAGTGCATATATTTGCAAAATTAACACGAGCTAATGCAATCTGAAACACTGTCATTTCCTTCATTCTGAAATTGCATAATAACACAGATAGTAACTGACTCTCTCATTCTGAGGCTGTGAAGTCTCCAACTGCAGCTTCTTCAGTGCCAACAGGAGAAAAAGGATCCAGCCCTGAACGGTGTCCATTCAGAGAAAACAAAACAACATAGTCATTCACAAACACTCCAGGACTGTACCAAGCACAGCAAGCCACAGCGCCTTGCAAGAGAGATTGTAAAGACCAGAGGAAAGAGAGAAAAGGTTCTGCACTAAACTCTAAACAGGGTCCTGCCTTTCACCACATCTGTGCAGATATACAGTCCTGTCTCCCATTGCACTATGGTCCCATCCCTTTGCCAGACCCAGGCCACCCCGTGTTGTACAGCAGTGAGGGAGAGGAGTGAATGTGGCCTTGCTGGAAGCAATGTCACACTCCCAGCACCTAAAGGGCACACAGCTCCTTCCCTCAGTGGACAACCTGAAGTGTGCAGCTGGCTAATGGGACCAGTTCTGGCTGATGGAGACCTGGAAGCTCTGCTAGCTAGTCAGATGGTCTCAGGAATTCAGAAATAAACACAAAGATTGCTTTAGTTGCTAGTATGCAGCCAACAACTGTGGATTCACCATTCAGGTCCTCCTTACCTACAGGCTTGTGCATCCCTGAAGCATTTCTTAGCTCCTCTGGGCAACCTTGCCGCACTGCAGGAGGAACAGCCTGTCAGAAGGATGTATCAATCCTTGAGACACACTTATGTGATTCCACAGCTGTTGGCAAAAGTGGGGGCAACCCGTGGAGAACTCCAGCACCAGTGTATGAAGTGGAATGTGCTATAGCAAAGCACACCAGAATTTCACACACACCTTCCTGCAACAGCTCACACTGTGCAAGAGCAGAGTCCTCAATAAATGTACAAAGAGACAGCTCCACACAGAGCTGGGCTGAACTGATTCTGAAGAGTAGGGGGGCATTTGTGGTAGGTTCTAGAGAGGAAAGATCCTGGGCAAACTTCATGTCAAAGGAAACTGTTATCTTCTTCTCTTGGCAGAGAGAGGCATCTGCCTTAGGCAGAGCATCTGTACAGGGCCCAGCCTGGGCACACAGCTGTGATCCCATGGAAATCAAGCAGCTGTGGCTGCCCGTGGCCTGACCTTTGGAGGGTAAACTGAAGTCTACAGAATGTTAGCACTGAAAAACACAGAATCCCAGGCTCCTAATTCTAACAATGGCTGCACTTGGTTCAGTATTTGTTAAGATATGATCAGGTCTCTGCACTCTCTCACTTTAAACCTCTTTGTTCTTTCTTGCTGTGACCACTTCACTGGCTGGGCTCTTGGGATTATCTTTTCATTCATCCTGACTATTCAAAGCACGTTCCAATTTTTTATTTGCTTACTTTCCAATCTTGGTCTACCAGGAGCATGGAGGAAACTGGGAGAGTGTATTTTGGAGTGAGGGGCTCAGTGTTGGATGCCTCAGTTCTTGTGGCCTGACCGGAGATCCCCGCAGGGCAGCTGGCCTGGTGGGGCCTCCACAGGCACCAAGTGGTCGAGTGGCTGCAGAGGCAGCTATCAAGAAACAGGAACCAGACCTCAATCCTGTGCCAACACATCCACATCTTTAAGTCAGGAGTTTCTCACATCCAGATGGAAAGCTGGAGGCCTGTCTCCAGTTGTCAGCTTCTCAGAGGACAAGAGAGAACCCAAAGGATGATGGCACAGTGGCCTGCCCAACACACAGGTGACACTCAGATGGGTGACCCCCCAGCTTGCTCCTTGCCAGACAGAGCAGGACTGCTCCCACCCCTCCAGCTGAAGCCTGTGCTTTTGTGCATAGAGATGGGAATGGGATCTGTCCACATCTGCATCCTAAACACCAGACTGTGTCGCAAGTGTCTTTGCTCCCTCCCCCCACCAATTCTAAGGAATAATTAGCTAATTATGCCAGTCACAGCTATCTCAACAGGGGCACAAAGAAGCCCTTGGACCAGCAGTCCCTGCAGTCAGACAGGTGTCTGTGCTTCAGTGCAGTCCTGAACTCATGTGCTGGCTCCAGTTCAGGAACTCAAACATGATCTCTTACATGCCAGGGATGCACCTGGATGTGTTTACCAGGATGACAGGAAAAGTCCCACTGTATTCCTCCTTACCCCTTAATGGCAGCGCTGTGCCAGACGAAAGGAGACTCTCAGGCAAGATAAGTGGAGAGACACCAGATGAGGAATACAGCTGGAGCTTGGCATAAACTACCCAGAAAAGGCTAAGAGAGTTTCTGAGTCCTAGGTGGGAGGCTGCCATGCACACTGTGCCTAACTACTGCTTTCCAGAGTCTGAGAAGATGCAGCACTCCCAGGAATTCTAGGCACATCTGGCTCTTTTTTGCTTTCCCAGAGATGAACTGAGCAAAGGGCTCAGTCTGCTCACTGTGGATCACAGCAAATAGGCTGTCCCACAGCTCTTCCCCGCCTCCCACAACATGTGACAGCTACACCAACTACTTATTATCATAAAAACATGATCAGGAAAGTGCAGTAGCTTTAGCTTTCTAGTGTGATTCAACAACTGAGAACAATGAGGAGCTGGCTTCAGGCAGTGCTTTGTGCTCCACCAGCAAGTGTTCTGTCTCTCATGGCCTGAAAAAGTCTATAGTAAATATTTATTTCTTACACTTTCTAATTTTAGGTCTTCAAACACTGCACAAAAATAGATAAATAAGTATCTATTTATCTGTCAATAGATAAATTAAAAAAAATCTATCTCCTTAGAGATTTTCTTTAGTGGTTTTCTCAGAGAGAACTACTGTATACAATGAAAGAGAAAATACATTTTTAATAGGAAAACTGAGAGGCAAGAAGCTGCAGTAAAGTGTTCAGCACCTGTCAGAGGGGGCCAGGACAGAGCTGCGTGCTGCCTGTGGAACAGTAGAAGGGAGCATGCAAGCCATCATCTAACAGGTCACAGATGGAACCACAGAGGGCATAAAAAGAAGGATTTTAAACTGCACCTAGAAAAGAAGGGGAAACCAGTGGTGTTCGAGCAGGAAAGTATTATTGAATGTATGAGTTTTTATTTTTTATGAAAATTTCAAAATAGTGTTTGACGATTTTTCATACTGCGATACTGTGTCACACAGTTACAAACAGAGCACCACCAAAATAAAGCCCTATGGATGTGCAACAGGAGATGTGCCTTATCTGGAGGAAGTGAATAAACAAAGCATAGGAAAGCACAAAGCAGTGTGTAGAGAGGGAAGATAATTCAAACCTCAATTCTCTATCAAGCAAAGCACTCTCTAGGGACTGAAAGCACACCCACACCAACTTTTGCCTATTAACAAGGGCAAATCTCCAGATACTGGCTTTAGATTTAGTTAATATCTCAGTCACATACTGAGGGGAATTTGGCAATGTGTGGTATACTGACCGCTACTGCCCATATTCCAGTTATATTGAAGCTGACTAGAATGTAGAAGAACATCCACTCCAGAATACAACCATATATGCATAAGGGTCACCTGCTGTGTGGCTCTATATTTGGAGAAAAGGGTGACAGGAATTGTGCACAGCCCCGATGGGGGGCTTGGCAGTGCAGCATACAGAGGACTCAGCAGAGGAGGAGGCAGCACATGCAGGAGCATCAGGTGAGCCTGAGCAGAGCAGATTATGATGACATAATATGTGCTCCTTTGGGGGCTTTAGCTTGAGCTTCCAACCAGATCACCCACCCAATTGTCTTTGGGAGGACAAACAGGACAATCAGTCACCAAGACATTTCCACAAGACACTGGCACAACCCAACACTGTCAGTGTAAAGGGAGCCATGAGTTGCTAACATCAGGAAAGAAGAGAGCATCTGATTTGGGACACAATAGGCATGAACTTCAGAACAGCTTGGAGGCAGAGCAAAAACCCTAAAAGCTGCAGAATTCTGCATGCAGAGAACTTTGTGTAAAAAGCTACAGAAGGAACACAGCATCAGCAAGACAGCTCCAAGAAGGAGAAAGATTTACCAGCAGGAATGGAGTGAAAGAGTGAAATTAGTTGAGAACCACACTAGGCAGGGCAGAGAAAGGAAAAATACAGCAGTAACCAGAAGAAAGAAGAATACCTCTGTGAGGCCCAGGCTGCAACAAGTTTTAAAGAATATGGGAAAGCACAACAGATGAAATTAATCACTGTCAAAAATAGTAATGTGTGGTATGGGGACTCACCTAAAGCAGGGGGTCAGAATGGTACAGAATGGTCTGGTGTGAAGGTGAACAAGGTCTGGTTTCTAGAAACATTGCTGAGTCTGTCAGGATGAAGATAGCTGAGGAATGTGAAGGCACGCTCAGGTTTCCTCTAGCGGATCTAGCTGGAGATATTTCATAACTCACCTTACCATACTGTTACTGCATGTCAGGAGAACTTATCACATTCAAGGTAAGAGCAGGCTCTGCAGAGTGACTGACCAGCTCCTGGGGATTTACTACAAAGGTGAACCAGCAGCAGGGCAATAGGAGGAGATGAAATATTCTTTAAGGTGTGGGAGGTTGTGGGCACTTGCCACATCTCAGGAGATACTCCTCCTAACCACTTGCCTTTTCTTCCCATCTTCCCTTCTCCCTGTGATATTTTCATGTCATCTATGGCTCCTCTCCCAGGCAACCTCTATTTCTATACCATGTCGACCATAGCAACCATCTCATTGCTCCCTAATTACACATACTGTCTCACTTTTATGCTAAAGAGTGATTTGATATCTCAGCCATTTTAGAACCACTAATTTAAGTTGCAGATGTTCACTTTGGAAACAGTTGTATATTTTTCCAGAAGTTACTGCCCCTCAACTGGAAGTTATACCAGCACTGAGATAATGGATAAGGTGAGCACTTCTACCTAGCTTGCCAGGTGCAAGACTGGCCATGAAAGGTTCTGTTCCCTGCAGTAGCTTTGCTGACTCATGCTGGCCTTGCATCCTTCTGCTGCAGAACAGTGTGTGGCATTCAGTGAATCAGGAGTGCTGCCCTGCACAGGGACACGGCCTCCAGCTGTGAGGAGCTTCTTAAATGTCTCCAGCTACATACACAAAAGGAAACCTAAACACACCTTAAGACACCCTCTTATCTGGTGCTCTCACTCCACCAGTCCCTGGCAGATTTTTAATAGCTGGTTCCTTTGGAAGCCAAATTAATGTTTCCCCTTCCCATGTCAGTTGGACTTCAGCTAGGAGTTGCTGCCAGTCCCTTAACAGAAGTGCCACAAAACTGCTCCCACTGGCACTGAGGCAGATGCCTTCAGCTCCAGGGATGAAGACTCTTGTAAGTCTCCAAGTTGGACAGCTCATTTTAGAAAGAATATGCGTGTCAGAACAAATGCTTTTACCACCAGAACATAGCACAGATTAAAAAAAAATGTGCATTTCTCTCCTAGTTTTGAAGTGTCTGGGTAATGCTGACTGACTTGGAGGTACAGCTCATGATCTGTCCTATTTCTCTCTCTTTTTTTGTTGTTTGGACAACTGATCAATATGACATGTGTAAGCAAACTCCCTGAGGCAGGGGGAACTTAATTGTATAAAAGACGGGATGGCCGAACATAAAAGAATATATTCCTGAGATTTCCTCGTGTTTGCCTATTGAGATGCCAAATTTCTGGCAAGAGGCTCCTGCTTCTGATTTACAGCTACTATCCAGAGTCCTCAAATCTCCTTCCTATTCTGTACTGTTAACAGTCTCATTCCAAGTTGCTGTTCTTCTCTCCCTGGCTTGTTTTGAGGATAACCTCCCAAATGTCACCTCTCTTTAAGATACAGGTATTAAGCCAGCTGGGGACTCTTGAGTGGCTGGGGTGGTTGGTGATGTGGAGGACTGTACTCTGCCTGTCCTCAGCCAACAACTTTCTTTGTTGCATCTCGACTTTGTAGTCTTGAATCTAATTGCCCGTTGACAGATTCTCTGCATGGTCTGGGTTCCTGGAATTTGATTTATAACATGGAGTACAGTGGTAATGAGCAGGATAGAGAAAATTATTTCAAAGTGCAGAACTTCAAGCTCTCCTGTCCATTCTGCCAACAAACACAGTTCATTCAGCACTGAAGACTGCGGCCTTTGGGAACAACCAAGGTGGTGACAAGTCCACTCAGCCACTGCCTCTCACCAGTCTGCTTGAGCTGAGCTCACTCAAGTCTTACTTCATTACAGGATCCCTGCTTCCCAGTGCCACCCATCCAGTCAGGTCCCTTTCAACTTGCAGATTACACAGTGCAATCAGGGACTGAACTTACTGACTGGGGAGAATAAAAAGGACTGGAAGAGGCCTCCATCACCACAAACACTTGTTTCAGGTCCTCTCACTCATTCAGCTCTCTTGGAGTCATGCAGACACAGGACCCTTCCATGCTCCCATGCCTCCCTCTTTCTTAACAATGGTCTTTGCCTTTGAATATGGACCAACACCAAGAAAGAAAACACATTACAACTAAAACTCCCATGCAAATCTAGCAACCAGGAACTGGGCCAGAACACATATTGCACTCATACCTACCAGCCTGCAAGATCGTTCTTCAGAAAAATGCCACCTGGACCAAACCCACAGATAACCACCTTATCCAATACTTTACTACCATGGAAAGGAGTCATATTTGATTGAGGCAATTTACTTATTACATGGCCTAGCTGATGTCTGCACTTCTGTCTAAATACTGCAACTTAACTTACCCCTCTTAATTCATTTTAGCAAGCTTTTCGGAACATAAATCTAGTCACCCAGAAGGTATATCACTGGCTTCTTGCCCATTTCTCCTCTAAGAGAGCTATTAGCATCTCAAGTGCCTGATGACAGACCAACATTACTCAAAAAACTTTCAAAAGGGAGGTACTAATGGCCTTTTCCTTCCAGTTTTTCTCCTTAATTATTTAAGAATTTGACACTGGAGCTTAATAGAGCACGGACAGGTGAGATCTCAGTGAAATAAAAGGTTAGCAAAGTGCAAAAGCAAGTAATTGAATCTCTTAACTTGAAAGTCAATAGAGGAAGCCAGTTATGCTGTCATGTTTTTTTAGCACAATCCATTTGTAGCTATAGCATGTTGTGAAAAACAGCACTAAACTTTTACAGCCCTGAGGTAGGTTCTAGTAAATTGCCAGAGACTTCGGTGCTTCACAAGAAAGCATATGGACGACAGTTACATGTGCAAAGAGACACACAGGTTATTCAGTAGCACATATTGATAATACACACGCATATTGAATCCCACCCCTCTGTGACTTACTTGCCTCCTTCCGCTGGCAATTCTCAGTGTTTGTCTGCTTAGAGGAAATACCAAGCCTTTACTTTCAAAAGCAAAGAACGGGCTCACTAATTTCCTTCCAAATACAGACATTGGGATGATGATGCTTTTCAGAAAGGCAGAAATTTATCAAAACTGCATTCCTCATTAAAAAAACCCAAACCAACAACCCAACCCACTACTATTCTATACATTTGAGAGATTGGTCCAGCAGGGCTTCAAGGGATGTTTCAGGAGAACTAAGAGCCTGTTGGCAAGGAGATCAGCACTCAAGTTCACTTTTGAATAAAGCCTCTGAAGGACAGAAATTTCCTCAAGAGCTGGATACAAAACTAATTGGGCCATTAGTACTAATTTTTGAGATCCTGAAGAGGAAGGTGCAAGAAGAGAAAAAACAATCTAAAGTTACCAGAGTCAGTGCATGTAGAAATTTATCTCCATTTCTTTAATGTGAAGCAAAGGTAAAAACAAGCCATAGAGCTTAGGAACAGCAAGGCACAAACTGACAAAGACTGCTTTTTGTGTGTCCAGCTTGCACTGTCCCACTGCAATAATCCCAGCTCCCTTCACATTCCCTGCATTTCACTGCCATATTGAGCCATATGAGCTCCACTCATGAGTCAAAACTACCAACTCTGCAAGTGGAAGCATGCTGAGAGACAGCCACAGGCTGATGGCTGGTTTGTGAGCAGGGACTGCATGACAAACAGATGTGTACTATCCCGGTGAAGACAGATTCAGACCACTTGACTGCCCCACCAACTTTCACAAAACCAGTAGAAGCTTGTTACTTTCAATGCTTTAGTAGAAGGAAAGTGTTTACTGCAGGCAAACACAAAATGTGCTTTTGTAAGAAGAGTTCAACCAAGCACCTCTAAGGGGATGGACAAAAAAATAATGCAAACTGGGAAGTGGAACCAAACTAGCTCAATACCTTCTCTAGTCTTCCTGTCAACAGTGACTAGGCTTGTTGTGGAGTCCAGAAAACCAGTTCAGGGTTTTTTGGGGGGAAAGAAAAATAAATCTTCCTTCTCTATCTTAGTAAATTCTCCCCAAAGAATGAATGCTTCTAAGCATTCATTTACACATAACTTGCTTTCTTTGCTCCCATGCACAGACTGGGCTCTGTTTCGCCTCCCTTTCTTTCTTAGGTACTTTTGCCTAACAAATGCTCCACAGACTGGCAGATACTCCTTGCATTTTGAACTAGCTACTACTGTCAGGCAACCATGCGCTAACCAGACAGTCTCAACTGCTCTGAGCTCCCATAGCATCTCCTCTCAAGGGCTTAGACATCTCTCTCTTCTGCCCATGAACAGGCAGTGGTAACTCTGTGATAATGCCAGTAGCAATCTGTGCTAGAAGCAGCACCCACTAAGATGTCTATACTCAGGTGCCTATCACAAGCATATATTACTGGATCCTTATCTGCTTCTGAGTTTCTTCTTCCTACGCAAGATGCAGCCATCCCAGGAGTTACCTGGAAGGTCTGTGTACATACAAAGAGCAAAAAACATGTCCCAGAGAAGCTCATGATGAGGGATCCCTCTTCTGCTCTTACCCCTATGTCCAGCCATGCCCCTTTAACCGAAACACACTGCACCTCTTGTTCGCATACATGTGACTTCCCCACTTCAAGCAAAGAGCTGTCAATTTCTCACCATGCTCCTGTGATCCAGTCCATCGTCCATTTACTACCACATCTGCTGAGGATGTGACTCACGTATGCCAGCACCACAGACATGAGAGAGAGTGGTAAAAAGACATGACTCGACATAGATTGCTTTGTCAGGAAAGAAACTGCTGCAAAGCCACATATCTCTCTGTCTGCAGAATGGGAGTACAGTGGAGGATCTGACAGCTTGGCCTTGCCAGATTGTGGGAAAGCAAAGGAGAGGAGGGGAAAAATGGGTCTCAGCTTGCATTTGATAACTACTTGTTGGAGAAAGTGTAAGGACAGACATGCATGCTGCATGCAGCCAACCAGTATGGAGCCATCAAGGAGACAGGGAGGGTACTGACCTTGCACAGCAAAAGATCCCCTGCCCCATCAGAAGAAAGAGGAATCCCTGTCATTCTGGAACAGTGCCCAGCCTGCAGGGCGTTTCACAGTGGAACCAGAGCTACTTGGAATAGAAACAGCCGCGTCTCTGAGATCAGAGAGTTTAAACCGGAGCTTGTTTTTTCTGCAGTCATAAGCCAGCAGGCACCAGCTGCAGAATTTGCCGCAGTGTGTGTGTGCGCGCGTGTGTTTCTGCGTGTGAGTGTGCAGCAGACACGCTCCTCCCCTCCAAGCTCGCTGTGGGATCAATGACACATTGATCACAGCTCCCTCCTTTCTCTCTTCCCCACATAACTGACAGTCCTAGTCTAATTGCTCTCAGTCCCCCCTCTTCTTTATTAAGAAAGCTTTTGTTGGCCTCACTACTGACTTCTTTTCATTGGTCCCTTCCTGGTTAATGGGGTTTGCTTCTTCTCTTTCTCCCTCTTACCCAAAACAGCAGTGTTTGACAGATATTCATGGTCATGTAATCTGGTCCGTGCAAAGTGACAAACCCTGCTTTAGCTCCCCTAGCTCTGGATACTGGAAATAAAAGGCCCTATTTTGAAAGACTTCAACATGTTTCAGCATTAGCATACAGCTAATTTAACACTTTTAGCAAGATGTTTACTGGTGGCAACAATAACAGATGCCAGAGATACCCTGTGAATATAGAACCCGATGTGTCTGTGACCGCAAAGGTGTCATCGTCACGTGGTACCAGTGGCAATGCAGGAGAGCTAATGATAAAGGGACAGTTGACCCCTTATCCCTCTGTGCTACACAGGCAGTACAGCAAAGTGAAGGATGACAAAGGACCATTACTAGAAAAAGAAAGCACTTTGCTATTTTCATTTCCTGTGCACAAAGTCCCTCCCTATATCCTACTAGGATGAAAATCAGCTCCAAGTTTGGCCACATCTTCTCTCTCTGCTGCCATTGAAAGGCTGCATCACTCACATTTTACAGGAACCTTTCTTTTTCCCTCCCCCACTAACTGGACCCATCTGGATGCTTTTTGGCTTCCTGTAGTGGAAGAATGTAGTGTTGAAAAGCTTGAAGCCAGACTTCAGCTACTTCAAGACTACTCATGTGTGGGTGGGCAGCACCAAAGGAAAGAAATTGCAAAAGGGGCCCAGTTCTGTGTCTCTCTTCCACCGAATCAACAGCATGACAGTCCACCTTAACAACCCTCTCCCCCGCCGCTTCTGCCTGGCATTAGCCTTATTCCAGCATCAGCACGGAGTCGAACAGTGATACAGACATTAATACTGTCTTTCACCAAGCCTTGCCCAAAGGCAGCATCTGTGAGATATCTTGTGCCACCTCCTCCCTTCTCCAGCAGCACACTATCTTCAGGGAAGACCATACCGGGATAAACCATAGTGCTCCAGGACCCTTTAAGTCCCTGACAGGCAGAATATTTTCTCCAGATTCTTTTCTAGACCTATCTTCATACATCAGTCTTTGTGCCTGAGCTAAAGACACAAGTGTAGCAAACAGCTGAGCAGCTGGGGAATTCGGGTTTTGTTCCTATACTCGGGCACAAACAGCTGAGAAGGGGCGAGGTCCGCAAATTATAAAAAAACCCAGCTCCATCTGCAGCCACCTTCCCCTCTTGTCCCTAGTCCCCTTCAACCGTCAGTCGGCCCTTACTCAAACAGTGCCAAATTCCACGCCGAGAAAGCCGCAGCCGCTATGCCCGCTCCGCGCAGGTGCGCTTCTTCACCTGCGTCTCTGCCGGGGCCGCGCAGCGCCAGCAGCTCATCGGGGCGGCGCAGAGAGCGCACAGACCGGCCAGCTCCGAGGCCGCTTGCCGTCACCGATATCCCCCGCCACCTCCCCCGAACAGCCCGTCGTCCTACCCGGCGATCACCGTCCTCCAAAGCAACGAGCGGCACCGGAGCGCGAACAAAGCGCCCCCGCCTCCGTCCCGCAGCCCCGCGGCACCGGGGGCTTCTCGCTCCCGACCGCCCCGGCACCGCGGCCCAAGCCGGTGGGGAGGGAAGGTGCACCTACCATCCTGCCGAGGGAGCGGCCGAGGAGCGCGGCGGCTGCGCCGGCACCTCCCGGTCTGCGGCGGGGGCTGCCGTGTCACGGTGCGGGAGGAGCCGCCGCGCCCCCTCCGCTCCCGTCCCGTCCCCGCCCGGTTTAACCCCCTGCGGGCCGCGGAGCGCCGGGCCGGGACTGCCCCCGGGCAGCGCTGCCCGTCCTGCTGCCCTGCGGCCAGCCCGGGCGGCTCCGGCGAGCACCGCACCCGCACCCGTGCTCCGCAACACCCGGCACGGATCCAGCCCTGGCCAACACGCGTGCCGGTACTGGCTGAACGTTTTTTCCCAACACCCTACGGTCAGCCCGCTCCTCGCGGAGTGCCCAGAGGATTGCTGCCCATCCCACCTCGGGGGGCATCGGCTTAAGTGCTCTCAAACTGGAACCTCACGCCGGGCTCCAGATGCAGAGCAGCTCCTCCCGTTACAGACGAGCGACGCGAACCACCGGGGACAGCCCCGGCCACCCGGGCGGGGACAGCCGTGCCTGGCCCCACACACCGGCCCCTGGCTGCTGCTGTACAGGGATGGGTCAGCAGTGACATCGGACCCCAGTGGACAGACAACGAAGTCGAATGAGTGAGGAAAGAACAGCAATAACCCGACCTCTGGAGACTTGTTTCCGGCACTGTTTTCAGAAAAATGTTTAAACTGTTTTCTGAGAACCTTGCAACTTGTTTCATAAGCAGTATCAGTGTCAGGCCCATTTGACCTCCAAGAGACCTGCAGAGAATTGTGCCTTCTTGTTCCTGCTCTGCTGCACTCAGGCCTTCCAGTCCAGCATCAAAATACACAGGTTACTCCGTGGTGTACTAGTTGCAATACTGATTTTTTTGCCCCATAGCAAGAACTGAAGCCACTCTCCATGAGTGCCCTGCTTGCCTTACACATGATCCCAGCTTACTTCTAGGTTCCACAATTAATTGTGAAAGCTGGAGAGGCTCTGTGTGCCGCACAGCAAGTCTCCCTCTCAGTGACTTTTCAAGCACTATCAGACACAATGGAATGCTCAGAAATAAAAATATCCCAGAATTTTGTTAAAAGCTTCAAAAGTTAAAAAATTAAATTAGAACCTTCTCTTCTGTAGCTTTCAGATGATGCCAATCAGTGGCAAATATCTGTGAACCTCAGGAAAAATTAACACACCAGAATCAAACATCTTAGATTTCTGTATGTTTCGGACAGGTAGCATATCCTTATCTTAACACCCTATTTAAGAAGACCAAAGGTTAAAAAGTTCTCAAGGGACAAACTCTTAAAAAATAGCTCCATGCTATGGATGCTGCTGAGCTGCTTTGCTACATCTGACTTTTGCTTCACTACACCAGACTTTTGCCTGGCAATTCCAACACTCAGGCAGTGACACCAGTGACTTGCTGATGCCGGTCAGTCTGCTATGGTGACTGAGAACCTCTCCCTGTGGGCTGGAGTGTGCCCTACACAGATGCAGAGCATGTTGCTTCTAATGGTGATGCTGGTAAGAACCTCCCTCACCATGATAAAGAACAACATCAGTAGAACATATGCCAGTGTCCGTCTATCCACTGAGAACAAATACATTACTCTCAGTGGTGCCCAGGTTCTTCCAAGGCCTTTTAAAAAGTATTCTGTGCTGCAGGTTGTTGGGTCTTTTTTCTCTTTGGTAGCCTGAAGACATTAATGTTGATCCTTAATATAATAAGTGTGGAATAACATATTCAAACTAGATTTAGAAAGTGTTTTAGCCACCAGTTAGCAAAAGCTTACTGATTTCCATGAAGTCACACAGGACAGAAAAAAACTGTTGAGAAGAACCAGGATTTATTTGCATTTGTCCTCTTGGAAGATATTTTTTGCTTTGACTATCCAGTTACAGACTTCTACAGACTATCTCCTTTCAAAAGAACTGATGACTTGTTCAAGTCTTTGGCAAATCACTTGTAAAATCCTCTTGGCTATCTTCATTTCTGCCTAGGTACAGCAATTTTTACTCTTTTCTACAGGCTTTACCAGGATGTTTTTAAAGGGTATCTGTTTTTGCTGAATACTGCATCTTTCTCTAACTGCTTAATGAGGCTTCCCTACTACGTATTTCCTTTCTTATTTATGGATATTTGTATCTTTTTAATCTGTATGTTGCTTAAATTCTGACTAAATGTTTGATTTCCACTTTTGTCAAGTTTCCTTACTTTCAAATAACCCTTGGTTGTCTATACAGCTCTATTTAAAGGAACCTTTGATCCCTAAGTTCTTTTATTCTTTCAGCAGCTTTGTAGGTCCAATACAGTTACATATTTAGGTTTCTCTTCCTTAATTTGAGAATGATCTTTTCATCTTTCTGATATTTCAGGGCTCAAGGACTGATTATCATTTGAACTGTTAAGAATTAGCAGCTCCACTGTGGAATTTTGCAAGTTTAAAGGTAGATAGCCCAAGTCATCCATTCCATTTAGTTTTATATAATTTTCTTCACTAAGTCAGATTTTATTTTTATGGTAATAGCATCCCTAATGCAGGTCCACAGAGACTGCCAGCACCTGCTACCAGTTTCTTTTCCAATTCCTACTTTAAACAAATTCATGAACCCTGTGAGTTTTCTGTGGCAACACTCTGGTCCCTCTTGTCCCAGAAAATAAGGTTTTAAAAATGGTGATCCTAATTTAACTTAGCAACTGAAAAGCTTTAGGGAAAATGACAGAAGATGACCTGTCTAAAACTCTCGGTGGAAAGGATAAAGAGGTTTATAATTCAAGGCTGTGAAACTGGAACAAACATGAGCAGTACTGAAAGGCCAGAAGGAATATGAAGAGAGGGACTGAGGCAAACACCAGAGCACAGTGAGGACAGCAGTGTGCCCCTCCACGGGTGCAGTATGACTCTTTAGCACCCAGAAGAGTGGCACTGAAGGAAGAGGAACCAGGATCAAATCCCAGTGATTTTTTAAGTGACACTGGGATCAAACTTGGGAAAGTTGACAACACTGGATATACTGCCATATTTACATGACTGGAGCAGTGACTGTTGAGGATTTGCTTAAAAAAAAGGCACATTTTTTTATTAACCCAATACCAGGGGTTAATAAAAGCACAAAGGTGTCTTGGTTTTTGTGTAATATTTAGAATTGGAAAACAAGACGTTGAAATGCAGGCATTTTCCTGTAAGCAATGTAAAACAGCTCTGCAACCTTCTGTGAGGCTGCAGAACCCATGACCTGTCAGGTTCAGGTAGATTTAACAGGCACTCGTTGGAAGCTTCTCTCACAATGAATTCAGGTCTGAAGACAACTTAAAAATTCTGGGGAAAACTAAAACCCCCAGGTTCTAGTTGGTACTGCATGCAAAGATAACACAGGAATAACCATATGCTATTATTTCAGAACAGCAACATAAATTTGAAGTGATAAAATGTTAATACCTCCAAACTAGTGCTAGTAAATTGTGTGTATATTTGGGATGTTATGGTTATGAGACATTTTCTGCTTATAAGACCTGCTAGTCAAAAAAAAGGAAAAATAGGAGAAATAGGCAAATTTCTTTAGACATGGATCAATCAAGATGCCCATTTCAGGTATTATTCTCTCTTGGGTTTATGCTCTCCTAAATGATGAGATCAGCACTGCAGTATATGCTTTCCTGCAAGGATGTGGCTCAGATGAAAGCAGAGAGGGAAACCAAATGGAGGGGTCGGGGGAGTAAAAAACAAAAAAATCAATAACCACTTTGAATTATTCATCCCCATGAAAGAAGAATAAAAATGCAAGCAAATGCCGTCTTTAGAACAGTGATCCCAGGAAAATTTTCTTAATAGGAGTCTAACTGTCTACTGCAGGTTTATCTATAGAATCATTAATACTCACTAAAATTTCAGAGGCAAAGAAGTAGGATTAGGTCAAACCCAAACCACTCACTTACCTGAAGGCAAATTGTGAATAGCCACTACAGATTTCCACAATAGCTACTGTCAAAATTGAAGGCAGACAAAATACAGAATTTTTCAGTTTACAAAAATATGAATAAAACAAGTGGGGTCAGGTCACCTGAAAGAAATATATCCGTGTCCCATTATGTCGTTCAGAGATTTTTTTTCTTTCTTCTTCTGTTTCTTTCTGGTTTTTTAGCTATCAGAAATTTAAGTCTCATCCAGCTCAACCATCCTAAAAAGTTCTACAGATAAAGACCAACATCAGCAGGGAAAACCCCACTGTTTTATATGGCTTCAGAATGTATTCCACCATTTAACAAAGGCCTGAGAAATCAAAATCATTGCATTATTCTCAAGCTACTACCTCAAGGACAGCCCAGACTTAGCATTTCTTTTAAAAAGAAAACAAGGAAAAAACATTCACATCTACCAGGATACAAAGTACTCAAGAAAACAAACCAACAAAATATGCTTTTTTTACATTGTGTCCTGAACAAAGGTCCAACCCCTCCCCAATGATCGCATCATTATTTTCCTTTGCTATCAAATGAAAGGGTTAATCTCTCAAGGCCCATTCAAACAGATTCTGACCCCTCAAACTGCTCTGTATGACAGACAGTACAGGAGGACTGGCTCAGCTCAGTGTCCTCCCTTGCCTGTCCTTGAAGGATAAAGAAGATTGTTCCAGGACAAACCCAGTAGTTCTCTGCCTCCATATACACTTCAAGATTTTGGATTCCATGAACTGCCAACAACATTTAACCACAAGATCTGGTTTTACAAGCAAGAGCAATAATTTAGTAGGGCAAGTTCTAACTTTAGAAAAGTAATCAGTGAATTCACAACTGTGGTGATTTCAAGTCTAGGAGCTTCAAGCAAGGAAACTTGCAAAATTGGAAATTTAGTTATCCATAGAGATAAAATGCAGAAAACAAAGGAAAAACCGTCACCAAGCATTAGTTTTGCCTGTGTCATGCATGAAGACTAATTCTGAGTAGAAAATAACTGGATTGGTTTAGTTCCAGTTGAAGAATTATATCAACATAGTGTGGTTTGTGAAGACTTACTCTCAAATAAGCATGAGTGCATTGGGAATTCCCCGCCCCGCCCCAGCATGGCACTGACAGCTTTGCCAGCAGCTCCCCCACACACCAGTCCTAAGCAATGATGGGAGAGGGAGCAGGTGGACCACAGGAGTGACCTGTACTGGCTCAGCTTTCCCCCACAGCAGTGTCTCACTGCCCCTGCAGCAGAGGAGCCCCACACAGAACACCTATGGCAGATAGCTCATTCTCTAACATTCTCATGTTCCCCCCAACAGCAGGAATTCTTGGCTGTGCTGAACAATTTCCTTTAATGAACACGTGTGCCCATAGGAGTCTGTTTAGGCACAATCCTCTTCATAAATGACTCATATGCTGGACTCCAAGGGATACTGAGTAAGTTTGCCAAGGATACTAAATTGAGAGGAGCTGTTGACTCCCTTGAAGGCAGAGAGGCCTTGCAGAGGAATCTTGACAAATCAGAGGACCAGGCAATCACCAGCCATATGAAGCTTAACCAGGGGAAGTGCTGGCTGCTGCCCCTGGGCTGGGGCAACCTTGGATGTACGGACAGACTGGGGAATGAGAGGCTGGAGAGCCACTGTGGGAAGGGAACTGGGGATTCTGGTCAGTGGCAAGCTGATTAGGAGTCAGCAGTGCCCTGGCAGCCAGGAGGGCCAACCATGTCCTGGGGATGTGTCAGGCACAGCATCACAGCTGGTGAGGGAAGGGATTGTCCTGCTCTGCAACAGCCTCACCTTGAGTCCTGGGGGCAGTTTTGGGCGCCACAATATAAGAAAGATCTCAAGCTGCTAGAGAACATCCAAAGGAGAGTTACAAAGATGGTGAAAGGCATTGAGGGGAAGCCATATGAGGAGCGGCTGAGGGCACTTGGTCTGTTCAGCTGGAAGAGACTGAGGGCAGAGCTCATCAGGCTCTCATGAGGGGAAGCAGAGGGGCAGGCACTTATCTGTTCACTCTCATGGCCTGAGGGAACAGCTAGAGCTGTGTCAGGCATGGTTTAGGTTGGATATTAGGAAAAGGTTCTTCCCCCAGAGGGTGGTTGGGCACTGAAACGATTCCCCAGGGCAGTGGTCATGGCCCCAAAGCTGCCAGAGCTCAAGAAGCATTTGGGCAACACTCTCAGGGACTGGGTGTGACTGTTGGGTTGTCCTGTACAGGGCCAGAAGTTGGATTTGATGATTGTTGTGGGTCCCTTCCAACTCAGTAGATTCTATGATAATTAGCTATGGTTTATAACAGGTAGATGATGCATTTAAATAAAAAAAGAACACCTTACCTAAAAGAGTCCACATAACACAAAAATCATGACACCTCCCCCCCCAAACAATAGATAAAACACGCATTTGGTTTAAAATAAAAACAGGAGACTGTCTTCTGGTAGTGAATTAATTTTCTTTGCAGTGTTCTTAGTATTCCGAAGCTCAAACTCAGAAACTGACCCATTTGTTCCACTACTGCTTCACACAGACCAGCAGGATAAAGCAAAAACAAATCACCGATGGATTAGGGATCTGGTGTGGATCCTCTGCAGTAACATGTATCCTAGAAAGAAATCAAGAAAAGCTGATTGCCTGTTCACACAATCCCCTAAAGTTTCCAAATCAAGTGACAAGGCATTCCACTACACAGAAGAGAATGAAAACAAACTGGTACTTCAGAAAAAAGATGCCTCTAGACACAAGTCCATAATGAACCCCATTAACTCTGCTTCAGAATTCCTCATTTCCTAGCACAAAGATAATCATAATTTCTCAGTATTAAACAGAAAGCACATCATCTCAGATTACCCAGATGAGAAGAAACATCAGATCATAAGGGGAAAACAGTGCCTCTGGTCTGAAATGTTAAATTCTCACAGGGGTGGAAAAAGACGCACATGTTCCAGCAATTCCATAGTTAAAAGAGCAAGGCAAATTCCTGGAATGGAGCCAGTCAGTCTGAGTGACATCTGTTTTCTAAGGAGGTAGGAATTATAGCATTAAAATTACAATAGCACATGACAACAATTAATCTTGGGGCAAAATAGGATTAATGGATGCTGTCCACACTGTTTTTCCACTCTTTTGAATCTGGACCTAGAAGAAAAACTTATTTCCCAAAACAGCAGCTCAGATCCTAGGTGAGATCACTCCAGGAGTTCCGCTGGGTCCCACTGGCTGTGCAGGGTGCAGCAGAGAAGCAGCAGCAGCCTTGTCCTCCTTTCTGAGGACCTGCCACCACTGCCAGCATGCACAAGCAAAACTCAAAAACCCCAACACCCAAACCACCCAAAGCTTGTATTCACTTCTACTAAATATCTCTAGTTCCAACACCTCTGCTAAACCTGGAGCAACACGAAGACTCCAAAACCAGCATTTATCAGAACTTGTCTTATTTGGGAGGTCACTCTGTCCTGGCAGCAGCTGTGCTTACAATGCACACAGCCACCAAGAGAATGCTGCCTTTGTCAAGCTAAGGAAATGTCACTGCAACAAAAAAGAATTAAAACCAAACCCACAAGTACCAACAACCCTACCACCCACCCTTATTCTGTGTGCAACTGCTGTGATGGACAACATGAAATAGTTAGCAGAGCAGGGTTTAAATAATGGACAATCTGTATGGTGCAGAACAGTTAACTGTTATAAAATTAACAGTTTTCAGTCATGGGACAAAATGGAGAAAATGGCATCTTCAACAGCCTTTGCTGGTTTTCTGCTGGCATTGAGTGGAAGCACAGGCCCCCTTTATTTTTTTATTGTTCTTAACTGGCTCACTCAGGACTTTTGAACACTTCTTATTAAAAAAAAAAGAAAAAAGATAAACAGAGAATAAATCTACATTATCAATGAAAAGAAAACACTTCTCTAGGCAAAAAATCAGAAGTAGTAAAACCAATTACAAACTACAAGATGGCAAGGTGTCTTGCTGAGAAAAAAAAAAAATTACATAAGGTGATAAAAACCATACCTGCAAGCCTTGAAATGCCTGAGTGGTCAGAACAATGGAACTGGGTGTTCATAAAGGTTAGAAAAGATGCCATCTCCACACTCAGATGCTGAGCCCTAACAGCCATTGCAGCTTTCTATCAAGAGGTCCCAGCTTCCAGTCCCTGGGCCAGCCGTGCACAGACCTCAGCCCAGTTTTGTGGAACCCAGTCAGATTCCAGAGGCTGCTGAGTTCTGGAGTGCAGGTGGGAGGGTTTGCTTTGTGGTGATCTCACTCAAGAACAAGAGTTAAGGATGAGAACTGGAAATCCTATAGTTTCAAGTATTACAAGAAGTCATATAAGCACCATATCATAAATAGGGCCCACAATTATAGAAAGGCAGTAACAGAGTATTCACTAAAAAAAAGAATCCAGTATTTTGCTCAAGTTTGTATATAATGGACCTTGTTTACAGGTGATCAGTTTTTTCTGTTCTTTAGAAGTACAGCTTTATGAACTCGATGAGGGAAAAAGATAATCTGGGAGAACATTGTGTGGTCTTGCTCCTTATGAAATATTGTGTTCATCAATTCAGGTTTAGCACAGATAACTAAAATGATTAAAATGTTTAAACAGTGACATTATCTTAATAGGCTCAAAAGGAACTTTCCAATTTAGGAAGAAAAAGTAAAATAGGAAAAAAGTCAAAGCCACTAGATTATGTCATTACTCATCAAATGGCAGAAGCTGGGGAGCACCCAGGAAAGCTAAATCAAATTAAAATAGGAAAGGAATTTCTTCTCTATATAGCAGTCAGTGAATTTCAGAAACTTGCTGCTACATACAACTGTGGAGGCAGACAGCATTTGTAAAGTCTTGATTCAAGAGGAATCAAACAGCTTTTACTAAAAGGAGTAGCTCATGGTCTGATCATCCCTAATTCTAGCATTGTACATAGATAGGGAGGGACCTATGAGGGGGAAAGGGGTTAGGCTTGATAGACTACTGATCTGAACCAGTAAGGCATTTCCTTCGTACTTACTTGCTTTTAAAAAGCTGAACAGAACTTTCCCCTCAATATTCAGAAGAGGAGCTTAACAGAACCGGAGCAGCTGTGAAAAAATCACTTCTTTCATAGGAATGATGCTTCCCATGAGTAGATATTGTATTATTCATTGAAGTCTAAGCAATTTCAAATGCACAATATATAGGTACAGAATTGCACAGGGTCACTTTAGAGCTTACATGAATTTTAGGGCAAGAGAAGCAGCCTTTTCAGTCAATAACAATATTTGGGCAGAACAGCACAAAAGCAAGAAACTGATGTTTGCTGAGCCTCTGCCGAGCTGAAGTGCAAAATAGCTGATGAGGATTCTGGTTTCTTATCTTCCCCCACAGCCTTTTGGGTGTCACAGTGAGAACCACAACACACACAATAGGAACAATGGAACAGTTTGAAATTCAAAAGGCAAACAGATTAAGCTTGACAACTCCCTGGCCCAATCTGGCAAAGCAGGGTCAGTATACTGGCACCAGATGCATGAAATACAGCCCAGTATTACTGTCAAAGAGAACCCCGAGGATATGCAATGTCCAGAGTAGTTCTCTTACCATTAAAACATCTGCTAAAGATGGTAAAAACAGCATTTTGAACTAAAGCTTTATATATAGTCTTGCTTTTGTGCTCTCTCTTCTTTTAAAACTATGCTCTGTAGGTCAAATAGAGCCAGAAACATTCAGTAAATATTTCTGTCCTATATTTGAAAGAGATTAAAATATATTTTAGAGACAATGAAATTTTAATAGTAATGGTGGTGGGAGATTACAGCAATATGCAAAAAGATAATTTCTGTACAAGATCTCAGACTGACTGATTTATAAGTATAAATCACACATGAAATTACATTAACTATTGCTAACCAGAGCTAACTATTACCACTGGGCAGAGATCTTGAGGTTATCATAATCTCAATTCTATTCAGGACTCATTTCACTGCTCAACAGCAGTCAGAAAGCAATAGATATGTCAGAAATCAGGAAAAGAACAAAAAAAAATCTCATGCCACTGTGTAAATACATAGCTCTGTCCCACTTTGAACAGATTTCTGTTCCCAACAGCCTAAAGAGGTAGATCTGCAAGGCATTAATAAAACAAGAAAAATTAAAGATGTGGGACAGTTTCCCTATAAGGAAACCACTAGGTTAGCCCAGCCTCTGCAGTCTGGAGAAATAATGAGAAGGCAAATATGTCAGACCTATAACACAACCAGATTGGACAGAATTGCCTAGTGTAGGAAGGTACATCAAAATGAGACCAGACAGGAATCAGAATCCAAGCAAATAAGATGTGGTTTAAGGTTTCTTCCTGCAAAAGGTCACCAAACTGTTCTATTTATTCCTTGACAGATTTTTTACTTTCTTGAAAATCTTTGTGGAAGTTGAAAAATGCTGTTACTAAAACACACTGAAAACATACCTCTCCATGAGCTGGAAAGAGATATGTCAGGATAGTACAAGGTGGAAGTATTCTATGCACTCATCTTACACTCCTACCCACACATCCATTTTTTTGTCACTGTGCTGGGTGTACCTTTGGCTTGAACCACTAGAACTACCCAACCTAAGGCAGCCTTAGGGGAGATGCATTCTCACAGGACACATGAGTAACTGAGTAAAATATGTCTAACTGGTAGATCCTGGTGGTGAATGAAGTCCCACAGAGATACTCTTTACCAGTTGTCCAGGAGAAAAATCTAAAAACGTGTTTGTGACAGGAGTCAGCTGGAAAGAGCAACATTTGGGATTGGTGCAGTCACATGTACCAACAAGAAACATGGCTGCACTTGCATGGGAAACTATTTTAGGAGACTACAATTCATGGCATCTTTGTGGTCATGTTCAGTGTGGTTACTATGAGATTAAATACAGCCTTTGAGCACATAAGGAAGAAGCACAGAAGCTGACAAGTGCTTGCTTTTATATTTCTCTAGTCAAAAGTACGTTGGCAGACAAAAGGTGCAGGTCAGTTAATTGCTCAAGGACTACAAATCACATCCAAAGTCCAAAGAATCATTGTTGCATCTGTGAAAAAAAACCAGTGCTGGCCACTGACGTTTTTGCCACCTCAACATGCAAATTTAAGCTATAGCAGCCCCTTTATTAACAGTCAAGAGCTGAACAAAATCCATCACTGGATGATCTATGTTACAGAAGTCTCTCCAGCAAGTGGCCACAGCTGTGGGAACATAGACTTTCACTCTAATTTAATTTTCACAAGCAATTGGTCTTTTGCCTATTGTCTAGAAAAGCTTTTGCTTGAGCACAACCTTATCATTTGTACTATCTAGGAGCTATAATTTGAATAAACAAGGCAGGGTTTTTTACTGTCATGCACTTGAGAGTGACCACTGAAGACTAAGAAGTGCAATGGAAAAAGCATATGGCATAAGCTGACACTCCAAGGCATTCAAAATTCCAGGAAGAAGATGAATCACTTGCACAAGTGAAAACACTGACCTATGGGATATTTGTTACTGTAAAAGGAAGATCACATGCAGACTTTGAGACTAAGATGTGCACGGTGGGTTTGTGCATTTGCCTTCGCTTCTTATCAGATTTGTAACTTAATACAACCTGGTTTGTGCCAGGAGTAAAACTCCCTGTCCTTTCACTGTTCCAAAGCTGAATTCACAGAAGCATAGAACAGCCCAAGTTGGAAGGGATCCACGAAAGATAATCTGGTTCAACTTTCCACAGGAAAAGACACATAAATGATATTATCTAGTACCCTGTCCAATTAATCTTGAAAACCTCCAGCGATAGGGACTCTACCATGACCCTGGGGAGGTTTCTCCTGTGACTGATTGTTCTCACAGTAAAACAAACAAACAAAAAAAATTCTTTCTTACCAAATTGAATACCCAATGGATCTTGCACTCTGCCCCTTGTGAAGGGAAAGCCTCCATCCTCTTTGTAGCCCCCTGTGTGTTCCAGAGAGGCAGTAAAATGGATTCTTCTCCTAGTCTGAGTTACTAGGATTGCTCATCCAAAAAGACAACTGCCTTTAGGAACTGTAATGTAACTTTGCCACATTCTCAGTGAGCTGTGGTAGATATATCTGTATCTTCAATTGGCAATAAATGTAAAACAAAGGCATCAGAAAGATGTGAGGGATGTATTAGGCTGAATATGAAAGGCTTCAGAGTCTGAAGGCCATCTGCCTGCAAGGCAGCTAGTTATTAGACTTACACAAACCCTGATGGCCTTCATAATTAAGTTTGCAAAGAAAAATGCAAACTAATACTTGAAAGTGTTTAGTATTTCTCTTAATCCTTTTACAGAGGCAAGAAAAGTATATAATCCATGTTTCATTATTTCAAGGATTTGTTCCATCAAATTCAACCTGAATGGTATTTTTTAATTGTTTGATTTTCAATTATGTCATCAGCTATATATAAAAAGCTTTTTGAAGGCCAACACAAAGTACAGTTTGAGAGAAAAGATCACTAGGATGGCTGTTGAACTATTTAAAATCCCCTAGTCAGACTGAAAGCAGCTGCTAATATTCATGGAGTTAACTCTACTGCTAAGCACATCAGAAGCAAGAGCAGCTGAGAGCCAGCTATGCTTTTTCTTTCCCAAAAAATGTACTAGAGCAAAGGGATACTGTGTAGAGCTAGCAAGAAAGTGTCATCCCATGGGAAATTCTGCAGATGTGCAATGATGGCAAGGGGCTCTGAGGAAGTACCACATTAAGCTGCAAGCCTCCAGTTTAGGACCAAGTCCCTATAAACAGTTCACATCAGAACTTCTGTTTACCCATCCTTCTCTCAGTAACTTCTATATACTGAAGCCTGGCCGCTAATTCTGTGGCCAACAGGCTTCCTTAAACAGACTTCAGATTCCCAAAACACTTTTGCCTGGTAGACTAAATCACTCATCTGTAAGTTTGCTGATCTCTCAAAGGACTGTAAGACATTTGAAAAGCAGAACTTCCCTTTGCAAAATTCCTCACAGGTAGACACCAATTCTGTTTTTGATTATAGTTATCGCTGATTTGCTTAATAGGCCTGATAGTTGGTTAACTTGCAATTCCCCAGATCCCTCATGGAACCATCTTCACAGACTGGCAACATGTTCATCACCCTTTGCTGCTCAGGAACCAAGCAAGGAAAGTGAATGGGATATATTTTGCTAATATTAATCCAGATATTTCAACTCTGACTTGGAAGAATTTTTGGGTAGATGTTATACTCGCAGTAACTTACTAGTGCTTTGGTCTATTTGTACCATAGGCCTTGTTACAGTTGCTTCAAACTGAGATCTTTTGCTGAGTGTTTCAACTGATATATTTCATACACAGTGGTTTAATCCCTTATGTACATACATATGCATGCACTGCCTTGCAAGGAGTGTGATTTTTCATCCCCATATTAAAAAATCACGGGAAAGTTGAGACCTTTCAGTCAGTGGCACATTTGAGAAGAGTCCAGGTACTTTTTTTCACATCTGTCCATTAGGAGAACAACTTTCTCAACTGTAAAAATATGGAAGCTTTGACAAGAGTGTAAAACATACAGCCAGCTATAAGATGGTCTTATATAAAACAGATTTCACAACAGTGTCATCTGTGATTACTATAGTAACTTAACACACATGACA
Source organism: Campylorhamphus procurvoides (assembly GCA_013396655.1). Taxonomy (NCBI): domain Eukaryota; kingdom Metazoa; phylum Chordata; class Aves; order Passeriformes; family Dendrocolaptidae; genus Campylorhamphus; species Campylorhamphus procurvoides. The sequence continues at coordinate 903,247 of WBMV01003906.1, forward strand.
TTAGAGTATTATAAACAGACAAAGCTTTTAACAAGCTAGGCAAGCACTTTCTAACTGTTACTGTCATTGTTATAATGCTCTTATTGATTGTTCTTGGGAAAGGGAGATAGGCCTTCAAAAACAACAATTCAGAAAGTCATCTGACTGCTCTTACAAACTACTAGCAACACATTTTGTGCATATAAAAGTACATTCTAAAACCCAACAAGAAGAGATAGATAATAAATAGCTAATGAAGTAAAACTATATTGTGCCACCTGAAAAAGGTGCAGAAGACAGATGAATTCCAACTTATCAGTTTAATAGGCTTTTAAACAGCACATACTTCTATTCAACACTATTCTCAGAAATAAGATATGTAATTTTAAGTTAAATTCATTGCATCCAACATACCTTTAAGATGGTTCTTTAGCATTTAGTTCTGCAGAATCCTGGGTAAACAAGTCACTATTTGAATGACAATCAGTTTTCTCCTGTTGCTGTAGGTTTGGGGATTTTTTTCCAGACCCAAAGGAAGAAATAAAAGTTAATGCCTATAAATCAAAAAGCTGACCTTTAACTTCAGAAGAAAACTGAGCCAGATGTCGGGTTGCAAAGAGCCGCAGTTGCTGATTCAGGTCACAGTAGAGAGTATTAATGTTCCAAGAACGAATTCCTGCAAAATCAAAACAAACAAACAAAAAGTGAGCTGTCATTTTATCTACTCCAGAAACTGAAATGACGAAAGAGAAGTGAACAGGACACAAGGACACACAAGGACCAGTGATGCTTCTCTAGATGAGCATACTCAGGATCAAGAAAGCCTTCAGAAGCAGAGGGCTGCACGATGTTTACCTTCCATAAAACATTTCTCCTTGAAGGACATGCAGTGAGCAAGTCTTCATTCAACCCATGAATGGGAGGCTTCATGCAAGGGAAGTCAACAAGCTACAAAGGATGAGGCCAAATAAATTACAGTACTGCCTAACTAAGCAAATACATTATGTTAGTTTTATGTTTTCTGTGCTGTCCAGCATGGGTCACCAGTAGAGATGGGCTACTGGCTGGTTATGCTACTGACCAGCTCAGACACCAGGTTCTCTGCTCTTATAGCCTGTGCATCTTCCAAGTCACAAAAGCCCCTCCCACAACTGGCTCTGCTTAATCACTCCTTCAAAGCCCCTGATCCCACTGAAACCCTTTGAGTTTGCTCTTTATATAGTCTTTGCAAGCTAATGGCCTTCATATCAAAGCAGGAAGCTGTATCTTCTCCCAGAGCAAGTGGCACCAAGCCGCACTGGGGAAGTCATGTTCAGATCTCAGTGTGAGCAGTTGTACACTCTGGAAGACACCAAATGCCACAGACCACAGATCTTCATATCCCAGGAGGGAGGAGCCTCTCCTGGATGGTGTGACACTACACTATGGCACCATGAACAAAAATCAGAATATTAGCATGAATCCCTACTCTAGCCTCTGGTGCTGATGCCAGCTGAAGTACAAATGCTGAAGGCCAATGCCACAGGTTTCTAAGGTTAACTGAAACTAGAATTTCAGCCTCAGTATTTATTAATGGGGTCCTCACTGAGAGTTCTTCCACCATCTCTCTTGCATAAAATACAAAGTTTTATTGCTTTCTTTCTGATATCTGCTTTCTTTCAGGTGAAGCATGTTGATTTTTCATGGAGATACCATTTCCGTTTACTGCAGTTCTAGTTCTCCATGTTGTGCAACAGCCTCTGCTGGCCTCTGGCAGAACAGGATCCTTGAGGATACAAGCTCTAGCTTTCTACACACACCAAAACCGAGTTAGTTATCATTGCATCACACAGGTCTCAAGGCCTCTACGGCAGCTAAAGAAAACTTCATGCTTAGTTTCTTTTTCTGGTGACACCTGACACAGAAAAGTAATAAAGCTTATTTATTAGCTGACAGCCTGCACTACAGAGCGCACAAAAAACCCTCCGTAAATCCTCTGAACTTCAGGGGGAAAAAACCCCCAACCAAACAAAAAAAACCCCAAAACCCAGAAAAACAAACAACTTACCAGCACCTTTCAGTTTGGAAGTTAGATCCAAACAAATGAAACATGTAATAAAAGACAGGGAGCAAAAAGGTGAACAAAATGTTTTCCTATATTACACTCTTAGAGAGCACAATAGTTTAAACAAATGTCCAGTATAAGAGCATCTTAATGCAGTACTGATGAGTGTTATGACCTAGACAGGAAAAAGGTGGCACTCTGCAGGACAAATCCTGCTGACTGTAGCTGCTGTGTCATTGTCATCATGTCCTACTGCAGTAATAAGTGCTGTTTGAGATACTGCTACACCCTTTAGGATGCAGAAAGAATAGATGCTCTTTCAGAGCAAGGAAAGGGAAGAGTGAAATTATCTCACTCGTTGTACTTGCAACAATTTATTCAACATTTTTCCCCTACAGGTAATCTGAGGTTACTTATCATTGTTCCCAATCAGCCACAATTCCAATTTATCACTCCATGGCACAGGAGCCAGAGCATTGTCCTTGTTGATTAGAATCCTCTACCATGACAGTGCAGACTATACCATTAATAAGGTTTCTAAATACTCAAGTTCTTTGCACATGCAAAGTCTGGGTAAGGGACCATGTGACTCATCAGTTTTTCATCTCATTCCTTACGTCCTTGTGAATGATCTATTTCCTGCTGAGGTAATTGGCTTAAAAGATTTGGCAGTTTCCCCAAACCCAGACCTAGACTTGCAGATACTGTTTCAAAATTGGGCAAAAGTCACACAGGAACAGAAAAACAAGACCAGTATTTATTAGACAGCATTTTTGAAAGAGTGTTGTTCAAGCATCCCAAGATTCACAATGTCACAGCCTACAAAGCTCTACACCTGAAAACAAGCAGTTTTCATAACATCCTGTAGTCACTATTGCATTCTCCTGAATGAAGGTATAGAAAGAAGTCTGAATAAAACATACTCCTTGGATCAGTCAGGGCAAGAGGTTTGTCAACTAAAAAAAAAAAAAAAATCTCTTTTGCAGTGTTGATTTTGTTGCTTGTTTGGGTGTTTTTGTGCATACATGGTGCCAGAGACAACAGAACAGACACAAAACAAACCCCAGCTTTTTTCTCCCTTGTATTCACTGCTCAGCAACCTGTTCTACCCCCATGGGAGCCCTCTCTAACACCTAACACTTCAGAAATGGGAATCATCACATGTGTACCATTTCCACATTTGTTGACATCCCTGAATCAAGAGTACAGATGCCTGCAAATTGTAATATGCTGAATATTGACAGATCTCCAGACTGCTGTCATTTAAACCATTTTCTTCTCTTCCAATTTGCAAATCTTGGTCTATTTCAAGAAGAGGTCATTCTCCCATTTCATAACGGGGAAAACTTGCTGGAGGTCCTACACAATGTCAGTGACAGAGGAAAGACTGAAATCCAGGTTTGCAGCTCCCCAAACAGTTCACTTCTATTGTTAGTAACTTATCAATACTACTGAAATGGTTCCCTCTCAAGCAAATGAAAGAAGTGTTTGCACTTGGCAGAATTTCAGTGGGTTTCTAGTCAGAGAAGGCCAACAGGAGAACTTACTTCTGCTGTAGCAATTACAATTTATGTTGAAAATGGCCTTTTTTCCCCTCTCTAATGGGAATTTCCAGGTTATTAGCATACAACTCCAGAATCAGAGTGAAATCCACTAGTTTACATTCTGATCTGCTACTATTTCAAAGTTTCAGAGAACGGATAAAGATGTAGGTTGACATATCCATTCAGTGAAGTGCCAAGTGAAGATGATCACCCTGATGTGCAGGAAGAAGGAGTAACGTCTTCAAAGAGGGTCTTTCAGAGGCCAAATTGTCATGATCTGATCTACCCCTACTGACTAAAGCCATCCCCTGGAAAAGGGAATGAAACACCCCTCTTGAAGAAGCTCCTAAGTGACCTGCCAGCAGAGATGGCAGGGAAAAACTGCTGATGTGGAGAAATTGGAAAAATTTGACATTTTTACACCCACCCTTCTCTTAAATTGCACTGTTCATCTGCTCCTCTGTACTGCTTATGCTTGAGAGGAAAACAGTCACAGAAGTATCTCTGAATAACACAGTTTGGCCAGCAGTTATGACTGTTATCCCTGGCATCTTTCAAACCCATGTGTCTTGGAAACAGAGGGCAGGGGGAGAAGTGTACACAGAGACAGAAGGTTGTGACTTTGTTTCTCAAAGACATTGAAACAGGGATACCCTTAAGTCACGATGTGGTTGACAACCTCTCCTTTCTCTTTTTGTTAGAAACTATCAAACTGCCACAAAGAAGTAACTCCTATATCACCACCTCCTTTTCCCTTAAACAACAGTGCATTTAACAAACAAAGACTAATTCATTGCCAAGGCCTCTGGGCGCTATCAAAATATGGATAACAAATGAGCACAATGTTATGGCAGCCCTATCCTGTACTGTGTCACTCCTGAAACAGTTCACTGTGTGGCTTGCCCTCTCTGACCCTGTCCCCTCTAGACAGGGAATAAGCCACACCACAGCAGGGCCCTGCTCACAGCTGTGCCTGGCACCGCAGGGAACAGTCCAGCAAGACAATTCCTCCAAAAAGTCAGAATTTTGGAATAAGTTGGAAACAAGATGCAGGCCACCAACCTAGTAATAAAATAGAGACCGACGGGAAAGAGCACCATGAAATGTCTTCAAACTTTAAAACATTCGAAAACAGCGTTAACTGCTTGTCACTAACGCAAATCAAGGAATGCTGAGGGGAGAAAAGCA
>WBMV01003906.1:914733-1009247 GCA_013396655.1 Campylorhamphus procurvoides
AGGTGATGCTGAGGACCGTGCTGCTTCGCCCTCTGCAGAAGGTAACTTCTCCGTTTCGTGTCGCTTCCTGGGCCTTTCAGTCAGACCCACCATCCGTGCAGTTTTTCAGTTGAGCAGCTGCCTCACTTGTCGCACCAGGTCAGGAACTGGCATCTTGTTCTGGAAGCTGATTTGTGTGGTTTGGTGTTTGGAAAAAAAAAAAAAAAGGTTTTTGATTTTTTGTCAGTGTTAATGTGGATCTTGGAGAGTGGAAATGGTTTAAAAGAGGTGGGGATGCATCATGACCATTAGGAAATGGAGTCTTTATGAACTGGCATAATGGTTGTTGTCATCAGAGGACTTCCAGACAGAGGCTGTGTATTATGAAGATTATTTTCTCATCGTGGAATGAAAACCTGTTGCAGTACCTAATGGCATTACAAAAGATCTTGCTGATTAATACCTATTTCTGAGTCAATGGCCAGTGTCCCTGTTCTGTGACCATATTTTAATTAGCACAGCTGAGACCAGATTCTGTTAGTGTATTCAGAGTTTCAGCAATAGCCTAAATACTTTGCATGTTAGAAGGTATATCTTTTGCCCCTGTAAATGTGATAGATGGCTCTTGAATATTGTGGGGTTTTGTATGTATATTTGTAAAGGATGTTTGGTGTTAGATGCAGGCACATCACAGCTGCAGTTTGGAGCTCTAGAGCTCTCACAGAGCCAGGATTTTGAGTGTAACTTCGTGCCTAATGAAGGAGATGTTGGGCATCAGGTTCACCCTGGAGCTGCTGTCCTTTCTTCCAGACTTGTGGAGAACAAGTCTAAAGATGGTAAGTGAAAATGATCAAAAATGTCCTTTTTCTGCTCTGTAGATTCTGTCTGGTCTCTTTAAATTATAAATGTTATGTTTCTTAGACAGGAAATACAGTATTAGTAGTTTTCAAAAATGTGTTCATGGTAGTTGCAAAGAATTTTGCCTTCTCTTTCTTAGCTCATTTGTTTTCTTGTAGTTGTGGAAGTGTTAACATTGATTCTTGTACCTTTCCTTCCCAATTTGTGTCCAGAACATTTAGATAATCAGATATTTCTCTGGTAAGAACCTCATCCTGTCTTTTTTTTTTTTTTTTCTCTTATCATAGATAGTTCAAGATTTTTTTTTCCACTCATATAAAGCTTGCCTTGGTATTTGTGTAAATTACAGAACTACACTTTCTTATTTGTATATTAATCCAGATGACCTCTGGAACAAATTTTTTTTTTAATATCTCTCTTCATAGAACTGCTTGGGGACAGCACAGAAACTGTGTCCAGTACAGAAACACATATTGCTTTGGAAAGCCAGGCAGAGAAGTCTGAAAGGTAAAACAGATTGTATTCTTTGTGGGTATCTTATGGGCATTCTGGAAGCTGATTTGTGTCTTTTTTTTTACTAGATTTTTGGACATAGGAGAGGGTTCAAGGCAAAACAGAAAGGTGAAGGGAAAGATGAAGTACTGCTGAGACCTTTTTGCAGCAGTGCTGACTAAGGAGTGCTCTCAGCATTCATAGCTGAGAAAAGAGGTGATGTCAACCTCCTACACACAAAAATATCAATAGATTTGTTTGTAAGGGAGAATGCACTGCATAATAAAATATACTAATAATTTTCTTAAAGTTTTATGACTGGAATATACTAGAGGCAATAATTCATTTTAAGTCACAGAAGTTATCTTGAAATAATTGCTGTATTGTGGGCTTTTGCTGCACAGGAGAAATCTAGTGGCTAAGTGGTGTGCATTCCATTATGACTTTTGAATATTTGCTATTGTAAGCTTTATAGTTTTAATTATTTTTATGTGTGAAAATTAGTTTGTTGAATACTCTTTATTTTATCTGGCATAAAATTTATATTATATTTAGCTTATCTTGTATTATATTCTGCCGCAAAATAACATTAAAAAGGTGACGTTGAATAGAAGTCAGTAGAACAATCTGCATTCCATTTAAGCATCACTCTGATTGGTAGAAAACTTAAATAAAAAAACAATTCTGAAAGTTTAAATCATCAAAGATGAAAATGTTATTTTGTCAGGAGAGGTTGGTCTTCCTTCTCTCTTTTTTTCCTATGTTATACACAAGTGAATACCTTTCATCTGTTCTGATAAGTTTTCTTTACAGTTTTGTAGTCTTACTTAATACTTTGAATTTCTCAGGTCAGTAACTGTGTCTTGCCTTTCTAGAACTCTGCAGGAAGCAAAAGAGCATATTAGAAAGAAAACATCTGTCAGTCACCCCACTAAAACTGAGAAATCCCTTGATTCTGGTCTTGAGGAGTCAGATATCTTGTCAACTCAGGAAGAGATGTTTCCTGAGTATAATGCAGCAGGTAACAAGAGACAAGTAGAGCCAAAATCACTTAATTTCCTTTCCTTCTGTGCTCCTTGAAGAACAAAACCCAAACCCACCTTTTACCCTCTTCTGAAATGGGCAGCAATAATGCTCACCGTCCGTAGTGACACACAGTGTGGGTAAGTTCTGTAGGCAAATTTGTGTCCAGTGATGTCTATAGCAATATGACCTTGTGCATGAACCCTCTGTATCCAGAAGGTTCAATAGCAACTTTCTCCTTGCACTGACTCAGTGGTCAATGCAAGGTGTCTTTTCTTACTAGAACCTTGCATGTATTTGCATTCTAGTACTGGATCAAATGTACGGATATTGGAGCCATTGGGGATTTTTTTTAAATTCCCAGGGAGGAAGACTTGTACAGTCTAAAATCTATTCAAATTTATCTTTTTCATCTGAACTATATTGTGCTTTCATTTCATGTACTGAACTTCTATGTGCAGCTAAAGATCAGCTTGTCCTTGCCTATCTGAAAAGTAACTGTGCAGCAGCATTAATTTAATTCCTCTGAATTTTGTGATCATCGTGGTTATTGGTCATGTTTCTGACTTTTTTTCCTTGTGTTTGAAGCCACTACAAGGAGTGGCTGTCTGATGACCAGAGTGGAAGATGGAAGTTCTCTGGCATGCACCCCTGCCCGCAGTCTGCAAGTTCTGCAGCTCTCTGGACAGGCAGTCCTTGTACAGGAGCATCATTCCATGTAAGCAAAAAGCTCCAAACTATTGCAATAACTTAATTGCAGTAGTGCATTTCCACTACTCTTTTTATTCAAGGATTTGTGCTTGATTTTAAGCCATCAGCATGTTAATTTTGCACCATGAGGAGAGTATGGCTTTATTTGGCAATGAAATGAACTAAAGGTGCCCATGTGGTCTGTGGCTGTTCCAGTCTTTTGCTAGTGAACACCTGACCTCCTTTCATGAGAAGAGTCCTACTATGACAAGCTGGAGCTTGATAGGGGGAGAATTGAATGCATTTTCTAGGGAGGTATGGTCTTCATTTCCATATTCTTTTTTCTTGGTCTGCAGTGTCTCTTCAGGCCTAGTTATTCCTCCTCCTGTTGCCTTTGGACCCAGTGCCCTTGTTCCCAGCAGTCCTACTGAACAGGAGCAAGGAAAAGGTAAAATTTTCTACGTACTGTCTGTGGCTTGTGTTTCAATGGTCGGTGGTTTAGTCTAAGCTTGCAGCCTTTTCAAAACTTGCTAAAATTATATTTAAAGAGTAAAGCAGGATTGAGAACACTGAAAGGGTAGATGAAGGAAGATCTGTATCTGTGACTCTGTTGTCTACCATTCTTTATGTTCTCTATCTGTCAATACTTCCTGTATAGCTATCATAATAAAATTAGTACTGTTGGCTAGTTCCCCTTCACTTGAAAGATGAGAAGTACTTTGGATGGGATACAGATTGGTGCTTGGGATTGTCCTCCTTTCTTAGGGACTAGCCGTTCTTAATACAGGCAGATATTTGTATTAAATCTACACTGTTAGGGCAATAAGAAGGACAGTAAGTCCTGCATTGTAACAGTTATTTTACCTCAATATAGATAACTTGAACAATATTTTAAAAAGCTTTCATATGCTATATGTGTGAATTCTAGAACCTCATGCCAAAAGAGATTGTTCCACATGTTCCGTGTGATACTTTGGTTCTTAAACATTTTCTCTAGACACCCGTTCACCATCAGGGATAAGATACCTGCACATCCCTGATATGCAGACTTCTAGTATGATACAAAATCAACTATTCTTTTCTGTGAGATTCCTGTCACAGAATGGGAAATACTGTTAGAATGGATAGTTTAGATGAGGTCTGAATTTATTTGCATTTTAATAAAGATAGCAAAAGGAAAAACCCCTCAAATGCTTTTTATAAACTTCAGATACCTTTTTCTAGTTGCATGAGTTTTAGATCTCTAGCAAAATGGTCATATGAATTTGTAACAAAAGACTTGCTTTCCCCCTTTGAATGTAAGGATATGGATGTTTTTCTTGATTTTTTTTTTCCCCCCTCCAAAAAGAGTTCCCCTGGAGAGAAGATTTTATAAAGTTGAACATGCCACTGAAGATAAATCTTTTAATAGTACGTTGGAAACTTTAGGTACAATGTAAGAATTTGGTTATAATATCTTTTCTGCTCTTTCAAACTAGATGAACAGGTGGATATATCTATCCCTGCAGAAGGAAGAGAACTGATGCAAAAGCAGAGAGATACACTGGTGGAGATGACTATCCCATGTATTCCTCCATGCCCCCTTGTCCAGCCACAGGCTTCAACTCCAGTGTCCCAGAGTGCCCCAGCCTTTCCAGGATCTTTACCTATACCATCACAACCAGAGTTTTCTCATGTGAGGGTTTGTGTAGATATCTTTTCTGAGGTTTCTGTATGGCTGATGCAGAATGTGTGTTTGAGTCAAGCTGCATGCTTCTGTGCTGAGCTTCCCTACTGAGCTGGTTCTTACAAACTTCCCTGCTCCCACCAGTCACAATTATATGTTGATTGTAGCAGTTTTTCCTGCAGAGAAAATGTAGAACAGCTTGAGAGGGCATAGTGAGCTACTGAACATAGAAGTTGTTATCTTGGACTATGTTAGAAACCTTTTTTGTTGCCTTTTTTTTTAATTCTAAAGGCAGAAAGCTCCTGCTTTCTTCTGCTGAACTGGGCATCCTGCATCCCAAAATGCATCATGAATTAGACTTTTATCCGGCTAAACCTTAGCATCATTTATCATGGAGAAAGGGAAGCTGTTTTGTAACAAAGCGTTTGTATTCTCCTACAAGGCTAGAATTAATTTACTTAATTTTTCAAGTTGCTTATTCTTACTGTCTGTTGTTTCCTTTGTGCTTTTTGATTCTGGAAATTATATCTGTTCAATGGGATTTAGCAGACGGTGGTTTTGTAGTTTAATATTACAAATTCCATCAACTTAAGACAGAAAATGAAGATGGGGTTAGAAACTTCACTCGTTGAAAGGTTTTTCTTAGCTCTTAACAGCATTCATGTTAATAGATATAGTGGAGTTGTTTGACTAAAAATAGCTACTAATTTGCCATACTTGCCCTGTATTTTGTGATTTGGTAATGAGAAGTATACGAGGGATTGTGTCTGACTTTGCCACAGACATTCTAAATAGTAATGTGTGGTGATAATTTTTCTCAGCAAAAACAGGACAGTCATGATTCGTAAATGGGTGAAAAAAAAGTTTCATATTTTTGTTTGTTTGGGTTTTTTTTAATCTGTAGTTTTGTGCTGAGCTTGCTCTGCTTCATAATCCAGTGTAATGCCTTAGAAATAATAAATAAAAAGTCCTGCCTGGGGTGCCCTAATAGTCCATGTCCCACTTTTTTTATTTTAGGACATCTTTGTTCCAACTCAGAGCCCAGAGAAGAAGCATGATGGAGAAGAAGAAACTGCTGCTTTAACTCCTTTGTGCTTACCAGGAGCTCTTTCTGGACCCACAGATGCTTTGTTGAAGGTGTCTCCAGGTGACTCTGCGGCACAGTCTTCGGAGTCCTGTAAGCTGATGCTTTCTGCAAGTGTATGTAGCCAGCCCATGAATACAGACATCAGTTCAGGTTCTCTGAACACAGGCCAAGATGGTGAAACCACACAGGTAGAGAGGATTTCTGATTGCAAGGCCTCAGACTTGAGACTCTGTTCTGTGGACAATAACAAAATACGACTGAAAGTGAATGCAGGTGATCAAGCACTCTCTGAAAACAGTGAAAAAGCCAAAAAGGAGGATGTGCGCTCTGCAGGAGTGCCTGCAGGGCAGTTTGTTAGTGCAGGGGTTGCAGGAGATGCATCATTAGCCCCTACAGTGGATCGGGAGATGGAGTGTGTTTCTGGAAATCAGGCTGCTGCAGATCAGTCTGGTCTATCTGAGATTTTGTCAGATGCTCAGGGTAGAGAAGTGCAGTCTGAGAATTTTCCATTGGAAGAAACTTCTGAACCTGAGGCAGTTCCTGAAACTCAGTGTGAAGAACAAGAAGAAAAACTGCAAGTAAAGGAGAAGCAAATAAATGAAGATGGATCTCTTGTTAATATAACGCTTTCTCAGAGGTTTATTCTCGATAGGGAAGGACAATGTCATGAAGATATGGAAGTGGAATTTACTGATGATTCTTGTAAAAAGAGCAAAAATTTGTTTGATCAGCCCCAGGACTTAGAAAGGATTGGTGAGTCAAAGAACCTGGATAAACTGTCCTCTAAGGCTGTTGCAGAAAGTATCCCAAAGCTCAATAAAGTTTTAGCAAAGCCTTCTGTAGGGGAGTTACTGGAACAACACAGCGATTTGTGTCCTGAGTTAAAGACTGATGTTCAATCGGAAGTGTTGGCGTGTGCCAAAAACCATCCAGGTTGTTCAGAATTGGAACAGGTAATGATAATAAGCAATCAGCCACCACTTCAAGAGAGAGTGGGTGAAACATGGGTGGTTCAGCACAAAAATCAGGTGCCAAAGAATGTAGAAGATATTGTTACAATGAGGAATCTGGAGCAAGAAGAGCAGATTCAGCCACAGGAGAAGGCAACTGCTAAATCCCCCAGTCCTTCCAGTGGTAAGTGAATTTAGGTTAGTAGTTCATAGATGTATATTTTGAATAATGTCAGAGATGGCTGTATACAATCCTCAGTTTTTTCAGGGAGCACCGATATTGGATGCAAGTTGAGCAGTCTCTCTTAAGAGCAGCGCTACAAGTTACTGTGTTATATGCAGAACATGCCCTTGTATGTTTACCTCTGTGCCACATTAGTGCAGGGCAAGAATGATGAAGTAATTCTTGTTCCTAAGACTTTTAACTGCTCTATGGTAGAAACACAGAAGAGTCTTAAGAACTCAGAATTCTGTGATCTTGGCAATGTTCAGGGATTTTTGTAACTTCTCCCCCACTCAAGAAGCAGCAGCAGCGTCCTTGAAAGGGAAAAGGATGTGTGGTAGTCAATACTTTCCCTCTTGCAGTCTCCTTACTTTTTTTCCTTTCATTCTCAGAGGAGAATTTTCTTTGTGGGTGTGTACAGAGCAAGTTCGGACTAGAAGCTAATACAGCAAATTTGTCTTGCATGCAAGATGTGGCTCAGTAGGAGTTACCATAATTCATTGAAATCCCTTTAACCTCTGTATGTAGTCATACAAGACGTGGGATGCTATGCCTGTGTTTTGTGGAGCTTTTACCTCTTAGCTGGCTTCATTTTAAAACACAGTTCTGTAGTCCTTAAATGAGAATGAATGAAGAATGAAGGAATTTGATTTTAGTGTCAGAAAATGTATTTCGCCTCTAGGAAGTCTGTTAGGGAAGGGGAAAGATTGTAGGACCTCAAATGTTACTTAAGTTGAATGATGAAGTTTTAGCTACAATGTTCTTAGTTTATTATATTAATTGTATTATATTATTACTTTTAATTCCCTTTAACTGAAAGAACAAAAAAAGCTTTATTATATAGAAAATCTGTATATGCAATTTAAACACATCACAAATGGTTGGGTTTGCTTTCAAAGAAAACTAAGCCACTGTTTGGAGAAAATGAACTCAGAAATTAATGCTGGTTGTTGTGTTTTGTGCATTTGTGTTACACTAAAGGGCTGATCAGTGTCAGGAGAGAGTTTAGGCTTATGAGATATTCTGCCTGCTACCTTCAGATTCATGAAGCATGCTGCAAAAGTATGTAGAGCAGTATTCTCTTACCATCACTCAGACCTTAAAGCATGAAAAGCTTCTGAGCATCCCTCTTAAAGCAACTTTATTTTCATAATAATTATTTTCGTAATAAATATTTTAGGAGTCTAATCCCTTATCAACAGATTATGAAGCATAAATCGGTAAGGACAAACTTTGGGTGAAGGCTTGCTGGGGGTAGTCTTTGTCCCTTCATCCAGGTCAGTGATGAGTAAGTTGGATGGGGCTGGACCCTGCACTGACCCCCGTGGACACCGCTGGCTGCAGGCCTCCAACTAGACAGTGCTGCTGATAACAGCCCTCTGAGCTCTTCCAGTCAGCCAGTTCTCCATTCACCTTGCTCTCCATTCATCCAACCCACACTTCCTGAATTTACCTATGAGGATGTTCCAGGAGACAGTGTCAAAAACCTTGCTGAGGTCAATATAGACACCATATACTGCTCTCTCCTCTTCTACCCAGCCTGTCATTCCGTCACAAAAGGCTGTTGTTGCCTAACACTACCAGATTGGTTGAGCCCCTTGGTCAGTCCATACTGACTACTCCTGATAACCTTCTCCATGTGCTTAGAGATGACACCCAGGATGAGTTCCATCATATTTCCAGGGATGGAGGTGAAATGGACTGGTCTGTAGTTCCCTGGGGCTTCCTTCTTGCGGTTTTTGAAGGCTGGAGTGACACTGGCTTTCCTTCAGTCCTCAAGCACCTCTTCTGTTCTCCATGACCTTTCAAAGATGATGGAGAGTGGCTTAGCAGTAGCAGCTGCCAGCTCCCTCAGCACTTGTGGGTGCATCTTATCAGGGCCTGTGGATTTGTGGGTATCAAATTTGTTGGAATTATCTCTAACTTTATCCTCCTTGATCAAGGGAAAGTCTTCCTTTCTCTAGACTTTCTGTCTTGCTTCCAGGGTCTGTGCTTCCTGGGGGCTGGCCTTAGTAGTAAAGATGAAGGAAAGCAGGCATTCAGTAACCACCTTCCTTCATCACTACAGAACCCACCATATTCAGAAGGAGTCCCACCTTTTCCTTAGGCTTCCTTTTGCTACTGATGTTCTTGAAGAAACCCTTCTTCTTGTCTTTGATGTCCCTTGCCAGATTTAATTCTGAATGAACCTGAATCTGTTATGTGTGGATGGTCTTAAGAACATAAGAAAAATTTGTTTCTTTTAATTAACTGTTTTCTTTGACACAACAACAGTTGAGCCAGTTATGTGAAAGCATTTAAGCTTTGAGGTATTCATGATTTTTTCAGGTCTTGTGAAAGCTTGTTTGTGTTCTCCCTGAAGGAATCTATTGATTTAATAATTAGATTATCTCTTATTAAAATGCAGGTGATCACTTAAATTCTTTTGATCATTTGTTACTAGCCTGCAAGATGCGGATTTACAGGCTAGAAGGGATTGTAGTAGCTAGATCAATCAATATTCAGTGGAGTTTGAAACTACTTCAGTTTTTAAATAAAATGTTTTTTTAAATGGAGATCTACTCTAGGCCATGATGCGACAGACATTTGTAAGTTGTTTGTGAGGAATGGTGATTGGCCCCCTGATATGTGAGTGTCATTGCACTACAAGGTCCCTACCCTCTCCAAAAATACACTGAAGTTCTTGGGTTGTCTTCAGGATGTTGTAGCTGCTGAACCATATCTTCAAAGCTTGTGATAACTGGGCAGGTGGTGGTTTTCAGAGTTTTCAAAGGGAGGATATAAAATTTTTTGCTGATTGAGCATTTTTCTGTGAGGATTATGAAAATTACTTCTATATGATGTTGAAAGTTTGCAAATAAATGGCATGGGATGAAGCAAAAGGAAGGAGCATTTTACTAGGTTTTTGATTTATTTAAATCCTGCAAGATCTGCACATGCCCCAAGGCATGGTTCCTGTAATGGGATAAGCCACCTCAGCCATCATTCTGTGTAAATTTTAGGTTATCAATTCAGGTATCACATTGCTGTGCCAATTCATTTCTGATCTAACCTTCATTTCTGCTTTTGGCCTCATCTCCCTTTTCTGTGCAAAATCCTGAGCATTTCTGAAGGAAAGCTGCATTCTGTGAAAGTCATATTCATGTCAGGATATTTAGTCTCCCTTTTGTCTAGCACCCTGGAACATCTGCATCAAGGTGACCACAGCCCAGATTTTCACTGAGAGAGATTTTCCATGCCAGATGTGAGGACAGTCAGTTAGAGCAGCTGTCCTGAAACCAGTAACTGTTCAGGGGGGTTTTGTACAGCACCAATGTTACACTTTGCTCTGTTTTCACAGCACAGTGAACCTGTGCTTTTGGTATTTGAACTAAAGTACTCCCCTGAAATTACTAATCCTTGTGCTTTTGTCTTTTAGGAACCCCATTTCATTTTACTTTGCCAAAGGGGGATGATGTCATTCAGCCCTTGACCAGCATAACACCACCTCTTACTGGCCAGCTCAAAATGGGACCCAGAAGACACAGCACACCAATTGGTCAGTTTTAC
This sequence comes from Campylorhamphus procurvoides, assembly GCA_013396655.1. Taxonomy (NCBI): domain Eukaryota; kingdom Metazoa; phylum Chordata; class Aves; order Passeriformes; family Dendrocolaptidae; genus Campylorhamphus; species Campylorhamphus procurvoides. The sequence continues at coordinate 925,251 of WBMV01003906.1, forward strand.
CTGAATGACTCTCTTCTGCAGTGAAAGCCTGGAAGCTTTTGATTCTTGGTGCAGGATCTGATAGGATAACTCAAACCTACCTTGGCAAAAAACACTGCTGCATTACTGTTCTGTGGGAAGGGCTCATCCCTTCCCCACAGTTAGCTTCCCATGTTTTCTCCTGCATCTCTAGTGAAGGTGTTTGTTCCCTGAATGCAGGGCAGCATGGAGCACATCTTCCTTGCACTCACTGTGTTCTGCCTATGACTTCAGTAAAGAATGTAAAAGAACCTTTTGAGTAGTGAAAGAACTTAGACTAAAAGACAACTGCTCCCAGATTCATCATGTTTTAGCAGGACTTTCTCTGCTAAGTTCTCAAAAAAACACCCTGCTAGTGCTGGATGAAAGGAAGTGTGTTCTGCTTGGGTAATAAAAACATATTCTGTCACAAGCTAAAGATGTTACCTGTGCTACAGAATTTTAATGCTTCATATCTCTAGAAAGGAATTTCCACTACTGCACCATTCCATTACTGATAATACATGCAGTGAAGCGTCTTCAGATAAGAACTAGGACCTGAACCCCAGCAGTGTGAATAACAGTAGCTACTTCTTGTTTTTCTTGTTTTTGTTTTCCTGTTTTCAGTGGCTGATAGCTGCCCAGACAGCACTATAGCAACCAGTGATGTTACAGCAGAGGGCACAATGGGGACCGACAATGTCACTGTGGAAAGTGCAGTGGTATCAGCAGATGTGTCAGAAGTGTGTGAGAAAAGAGAGTCAGGTGTGGTTCCTGAGTTGGATGCAAAACTTTCTCTGCGAATGAACCTTGTTACCCCTGTGAATGATGGGAGTGAGGAGTCCTTGCCATTCAGTTTGGAAAGTAAGAGGATGAAATCTGAAACGGATAGGTCCTGCTGGATTTCAGCCCTAACTCAAAACCTCTCTGTGGCATTTCCCAAGACAATCTCTGAGTCTGTGTAATTTTTGTCATTTTTCTTTTTGAGCAGTGTCACTTAAATTTGTTTCTGTTTCTGCAATACTCTAAGCAAGGATGGAGTTGAGAGGAGAGGTCTCTGTTGTGAGGAAAGGTATTTTCCAGAAGACTAAAAATTGTGATGTATAGTGGCAACGTCACAGGACAGGAACTGGAGTTTGACAGTATTGGGAGGGAAAAGATTTTTTTATATATATATATATATATTTATATATACATATATAAAGTATAATCATAGAATGGTTTGGGTCAGAAGGGGCCTTAAAGGCAGGGACCATTGGCAGGGACACCTTTCACTAGATCAGGTTTCTCCAAGCCCCATCCAACCTGGCCTTGGACACTTTCAGGGATGGGGCAGCCACAGTTTCTCTGGGCAACCTGTGCCAGGGCCTGCCCACCCTCACAGGGAAGAATTCCTTTCTAGCATCTAACCTAAATCTCTTGCCTTTTAGTTTAAAACTGTTTCCCCTTATCCTATCACTATCTGCCTGTGTAAAAAGTATCTCACTCTATTTTATAAGCTGCCTTTTAAGTATGAAAAACTGCAGTGAGTTTCCCCAAAGCCTTCTCTTCTCCAGGCTGAACAACCCCAGCTCTCAGCCTGTCTCTGTAGGTGACTCTGAGGTGCTCAAGTCCTCTGATTGTCATTGTGGCCTCTTCTGGACCTGTCCATAATTTGGACAAAAAAAAAGTTTGACAGTATTTTAGTCAGAACAGTGACATTCAGTCTAATAGTCTAAAACCTGCAGAAACTTGGGTCTGTTCTGAGAAGTTGGACAGGGAGGCCTGGACACCCTTTGTCCAATGTTACTCGTCCTCTCTTCACTGAATGTGGGGATCTGGGAGTCTTTTTGGATGATGCCAAAGCCATCCTTCCCTTCCTTCTTGTTTCAGAACCTGTAGCCAGTGACATGAAAGATGGATCTGCTGCTGCTGGAACTGCTGCCAGGTAACTGGGCTTCTTGCTGTGCAGAGTTAACACAAAGGTCTGGGTAGATCCTGTGTCCACACGTTACCAGCATTTTGCCTCCTGATTTTAGTCAAGGCCAGAAATTGATATCTTGTGGAGTCCGGAATTCAAATCTGCCTTACCCACCTCTTAAATTTCAAGTATATGGTTTTCTACTTTCTGTCCTAGCTGTGCAATTTTCCGCAAAGAATCTCTGAGAAGTTCTGAAAGAGTATTATCTTTTTGGTATGAAGCTGATAAAAACGTAATCAGTTCATAGATATACAGAAATGACAGTTTAACACATTGACCAAAGCATAAGTTACTCCCTTTGTCTTTTGTATGTATCTATCTTATCTCACATTTAACGCCTAACATTCCTTGATTTTAGCTTTCCGAAAGTATCATTTGTAAGTGCTAATAGGAAACTGAGTAGGAAGGCAGTGACCTGTAGTCATCTGAGTGAAGCATAGTGGTTTGAAGTAGTGAGAAAACTTCTGAATAAACTCAGTATCTCTTGTCACAAGAGTTGCATGCCAGATGGTAACCATGCATCAATGCTAAGGATAAGTGGTAGTCATTTCTCACTGGCTGAGGATGGTTTGCCTTTGTAGGTGTAATTGAACATGAACTCTCAGAGCCTGTTTTCATTCACAGTATTTTTCTGGTGTTGTGACATTCCTGAGAAGTAAGCCATACATTTATGGTGGGTACTCGAGGTAGTAGATGCTTAGACTCTTGATGGTGCTGCAGTTTTCCATGCTATGTTTTCTTGAATTGTTACATTGCTCTTGGCTGTTAGTGTGTCCGCTGAAATGACAGAAATGCTTATGCACTTGCAGCTTGTTTCTTGATCTTTGAGACCAGACAGTCTCACTCATTCTATGGCTGTGTAGGTCACCAAGCTCAGCACCAGTTGTTTCTTTCCCAAGGGGCTAGAGACTTCTTGTTTTGCTGTGTAAGGGATTTTTCTCACTTTCTGATGCTCTTTTGTTTGTTTGTTTGTTTTTAATCTGCACTGCTAGCTCCCAGAAAGCATCATCTGTGTTTAGTCGTGTCTGTGAAGTTCGTCGGGAGGATGAGACGAGAGGTCATGGTCTTTCCACTTCTCCACTTAGGTAACTCCTCACAGTTTTTGCCTGCCAGTCCTGGGTGGATTTATATGCACATGTGCATTTTCTGCGTCAAAGAAATTGCACTAAGGCGTTGTCTTTGGGTGACTTAGAAGGTTGGGGACAAGGGGGTAAGTATACTAAATACTGTATTTTCATATCTCACATGGCAATCAGACATACTTTTTGACTGAGCAGCAATGTGATTCCAGACAACTGACATGCCTTGGTAAAATCTGGGGTTTGAGAGAACTGAGATCATACTTAAGGCTGTTTAAATACCTTTTATTTCTCCTCTTCCAAGATCTTCCAGCCAGCTTTTTTTGGTTTTGTTTCTGCTATTGTCTCCCTTCCAGGTCCATCAATTTTTGCTGTCTCTGCTTTGAAAAAGACTGTACAGCTGCCTATGTCAGGGTGGCAGTGGTGCTTCCTGAAGGATTAGGAGTAGAAATCTGAATCTTCAGTGTTTTCCATTCTCTTTCGATGGGCCAGTAAGGTCTTGGTCTATGTAGAAAGAGCAACCTATGTTTCAAGAGCATTGAACAGTTACACTAAAGACCATGATGAATAGGGAGTTCCAGTGCTGAGTGAGGTACAGGCAGAAGGGAAGACAGTCACTCCTCAAAGTACCGAAGGGAAGCCAAATATGTACTTCTAGTAGGGCTCAGTATAGAGTCCCATATAGTACCTAGTATACTTTTGGCAGAGCAGAAAAATTTTAACGAAAGCATTAGACAGCAGTTGTGTTTATGCTGCTGAGTCTTCTTTCTAGATGTGATTACCAATTTCAAGGCAGTCAAGTGCTGGAATAACCTGTAGTAACTTCAAGATGGCATGCTTCTGGAAGCAAGTTGCATAGTTGTTGCCTGATGTATGGAGTGGAATGTAGATTGCTGTATTAGTATGTGAAAAAGCACCTAGTTCTGTACAGTATCAGCCACACTTTTTGCTACCATGTGTATAACTTGAGAAGTGTTGAAAGGTTTTTTTGATAATTTAAGACTCACTGAGTTCTGTGCAATTGTAAATTGTAATTGAATGATTGCCAGGGTGGGTTTGTTTAAATATTTCTTTCACTTGAGTGGCAGCATATTGGTTGTCTTGTTTTCTTAATAATTTTGATCTGTGTGTAACTGGTTTGTAGGGGAAATCTGTTCATTTTTCCTGGCACACAAGAAGATGCTGAATTACATACAAAGTCCAGTGACTGGCACTACCGGCAACACAAGACAGATGACAGCGGTGGACAGATCCTAATTCCTCAGAGGATGCAGCAAGACTGCTGTCAACAGTCTTCTGGTGCAGAGAATGGAGAGTCTGTGGAGACCGATGTCATGAGCACTCAGGCAGAGGAAGGGAGAAGAATACAGAGGAAACAAAGTACGGCTGTTAAAACTGATCAAAGTCAAGAGAGGTGGGAAACCACCAAGAATAAAGGAATTCAGACTACAGCAGACTGTCTTCTTTCCCTAACAACTGTTACAACTTCAACACAAACATCAGAAGAAGTCTGTAGACAGGTGGAAATGGGAACCAGTATGTCTGGACAAAGACCTGGACGTCAAGATGTGGGTGTCCAAACTGATGAGACTGGAAATAAGCTTGTGAGCGCCTCAGGAGACGACACGGACTCTTTGCACAGTCAGGTGGGGTGAAGGTTGCCTATATTTAGTTCTACTGCTTTAGGACACTGGAGTACCCCTTCAGCCAGTAAAATCATTCTCTACTGGAAAAAGTCGAGGGGCCACTTTAAAATGTTAATGTTGCAAGCTTTCCTGAATCAACTGTACACAACTGCTAAGGTAGCAATACTCACTGGGCAGCATAAGTTTGGGAAGTAAATGTCTCCATATTTATTTTCTGGAAAAATGTGACAGGTTTCATTTGGTTGGCTCATTGGTTTTGTTTGGGGTTTGGGTTTTTTTGGGTGCAGATATAGTTAACATGTAAAAATTTTTTCACTTTTTGTTGGCTGGAGATGGGAGTTGGCATGAAATTTTGAATGGAGGGCTTGATGTCTTCTGTTCTGCACCAACCAACTTCTGAGGCTTGTTCTAATGACATTCTATCTTATATCAATGGATAAACACACAAGGAGAGACCTCCAGAGAAACATTCTAACAAGATAGCTAACTTTGAATTAATATTTCAGAAAGTATTGCAGACTCAAGAAAAAAACACTGCTTTGCTTTTACAGCTTATATATTTTCTTGTGAATGGAAAGACTAGAAAAACGATTCTTTTTTCTAAACTTGATTTAAGAATAGTGTGTCCTGTGGGAAACAGGACGTTAACAGGGCCAAAAACATGCAGTGCAACATTGATATGATATGTCTGAGAGTCCATTGAATGAAAGAGTATGAGAAGCCACGCTAAACAAGTTTGGTGTTTCCTTCTTGGACTGCTGTGGTTTCCCTTCCTGTGCTTGTCAGCAAGTTAGCAAAATGTGTTCAGTTTTCCTTTGCTTGGGATCTCTTGTGTTGTTGTGTCTAATTTGTAACAAGATGCTGCGAGATTCCCTACCCCAGTACTTAAACATGGTATGAAGAAACTGTGCTGCAGAGATAGCTCTACCCAGAAATCATTTGCTTTTTGTTGTGATCTGTTTTGTTTTTACTGTGTCCTCTTTATTACAGGGAGAGGAGGAGTTTAATCTTCTTCATCCACCCAAGGGGCGGGTTCAGCGTCGCCACCTGAGAACCATTCGAGAAGTGCGCACTGTTGTTACACGTGTTATAACAGATGTTTACTACATCAATGGTGCAGAGGTGGAACGAAAAGTCGTTGAGGTAAGTTCCTGTTTTCAGGACTAAATAGAATAATATGTTGTCTGAAAAATAGAAGTAATTAAAATGAGAATGTATTATGGCTGCAGAAACTGAGTTGAATGAACAAGTCTGCATGCTGTGACGACATTCTCATTCTCATGAGCTGTATGCTCGTTCTTCATGAGGAAACATCCAGATCATTTAGTGCAAGGCAAAAGCTGTGTATTTGATGCCTGCTCCTGTGTTCTGAAGACACACTGTTTTTCCAAAGAGCTGAACAAAAAATGTGCATCCAATTGTTTTAGAAGCCTTGGAGTTTTGTCAGAATAGAGATATTTTGGAATGGGCAGAAATTTTATTAGTAAGAAAAAATCACTTCTGCCTGTAAAATTGAACTGTGTAAGACAGTTTAGCCTATTTTTACAGATCAGTGTTAATCAGTGGGAATTACTCAAAGCCAGATGAACCTGTTCTGTAGTTAAGGAGACTTTCCTATCTTGTACATCCAGGAGCCACTCTGACAGTCACAACTGCACCAGTGAGCTGGGACTGAGGCCCCTTTGCTGTGGCAGTTCTAGTGAGCCAACAGGGGCCTTGGCCTTGCTTGTCTCCCTGAACACCTCACACTCACACAGTCAGGCCAGGTTTCCCATGGCAGAGTCTTGGACATCTGGACCCTTAATATAATTTAATCTTGATACCATAACTAAATAACAGCAGTTTGAGCCGGTGCCTCTGAGGAGGGACCCTGAACAAAGGAACTCCTCCTGAGCTTTTATACCCTTGCAGTCTAAGGTGGGAGAATCTCAGATGAGTCAGTTACTGGCTCCTGCTGTGTCTCCAAGTATCCAGTGTCCAAACCCCCGTGCCCTTTGTTTTGCAGTTCACAGCCTCCTGCCTGGGGCTCTCACCCCTCTGAGCTCAACCTGCAGCCCCAACTGCAGTTGCACCCTGAGCTACAAGCTACACTGAATGTATTCCTCAACACTGTTGACAGAATTCTTAATGCGACTTCTTGATAAAGAGCAGCTGCAGGCCTGTAGTGAGAGATGCACTGTCTGCCATGGATCAGTTCAGACCCATGTATGTCTGCATGGTTGTCATGAGCTTCATGAATGTGATCTCAGCTTGTCTGTGCTTTGGACTGGTGCATCTAGCATGGGCATTGCCTTTGACAAACCTCTTTGTTTTAAGGAAACTGAGGAGCCTGTAGTGGAGTGCCAGGAATGTGAGACTGATGCATCCTCCTCCTGTAGAACTGCAGTGGGCTCATCACTGACCTCAGGAGATCTTGGTGATGTCAGTTCCTTCTCATCTAAGGCCTCAAGTCTCCATCGCACATCCAGTGGAGCAAGCAGTGGTCACTCTGTCACACACAGCAGCAGCAGCTCAGGGCGAGGAACTGGAGCTGTCAAAGGGAAAGCTTGTGGGACAGAAACTGGAGAATTTGCTTTACCCATTGGCAGAGGCATCTTAGGAAAATTAAGGTATGTGCAGTCTTGGGAAAAGAACAGATATATGGCAGAAGTGAGCATCTGGCTTGTGAGTGTGAAGCAGGGCAGATCTAAATCAAAAGCTTTTTCAGAAAGATCTGGCTTGATGAGCAGAAATAAGGAGATAGGATTTACTTTCACATCTGTTCTTCCTAAAGGAGTAGTTTGCTTCTTTGTGAGGCATTGCTTTACTTAAGCTCTTGCCAGTGTAGCAGCGATGAGGCAAACTTCTGGATGAGTTGTGATATGACCGAGAAAATGGGAGGATTCTGATGAGGTGGCTTCTCTTTTCAGAACAGTTAACTCATAAATTCTCTAGTCCTAGGAAAGGAGCTGGGCAGCCTGCATCTCCCCTCAGAGTTAGCCAGACAGGAACACTGCCTTGTGAGGAAGAGGACGACTCTATGACTGGCAATCGTCAGGGTGGCAGGGCAGCTGTGACACCTCGTGGACGAGGAAGAAGAGGCCGCCCACCATCTCGGACAACAGGAGCAAGGTACCCTGGGAAAAGGAGACCATAACTTTAATTTATTGCCAAGAATACAAGCATCTCACCCAAGTATTCTATACTTAGTAACTGTTTTTTCAGATCCTTTTGGGAATGCTTCTCTCTCTCTCTCTCTTTTTATTTTTTTTTTTTTTCATTTGGGACTGCTTTTTACAACAGAGATTTAGCTGGACTGCCAGGTGCGGAGGATCTCTCAACTACAGCATCACCTCAGGAGAAATCATTTACTCATTCAGTTCGCCTGCCAGATGGAGGGGAGAAATCTGACACTTCTGGCTTCTGTGCTTTACGTCGAAGTGACTCTCCAGAAATCCCATTACAAGTGACAACTGGTTCTTCGGACTGTGCAGACTCACCCTCTGGAAGCAGCTTTGTGGGCCTCAGGGTTGTAGCAAAGTGGTCCTCAAATGGGTACTTTTATTCTGGGATGATTACCCAAGATGTTGGGGCTGGAAAGTACAAGCTGCTTTTTGATGACGGGTATGAATGTGATGTGCTAGGCAAAGATATTTTGTTGTGTGATCCTATCCCACTGGAGACAGAGGTGACTGCACTCTCTGAGGATGAATACTTCAGTGCAGGTAGGAGCAGTTCTTGAGTTTTATCAGTGGTTTTCTGAATCCCTGAATGCAGTGGAAAATGAGTACTTTTCCAGGAGGCTGAGAAGCCTGGGTATGGTTGGTTAACAGGTGTAATTTGTTGTCTTGTCAGGAGTAGTGAAGGGACACCAAAAGGAGTCTGGAGAGCTATACTACTGCATTGAAAAGGAAGGCCAGAGGAAGTGGTACAAACGAATGGCTGTTATCCTGTCTCTGGAACAAGGAAATAAGCTCCGTGAGCAATTTGGGCTAGGTCCTTATGAACCTGTCACCCCTCTGACCAAAGCAGCTGACATCAGTCTTGGTGAGGGGAGGTGCTGTTGACCTGCTGGCTAAGCTTTTCTGTGTCTTGTGCATTTGAGATAATTCTAGTACCTGATTGGAATTACCAATGTTTAAATATTTCTGGGTATTCAATAATGCTTTTGGTACTTCACAGTGGGATCTTTGAGATCCTTTTATTGTTTTGTGTCAGATACTAGTGATATTGACTGGCTTGTGGAAAGCAGCCTGCTTCTAAGACAGCGATGCTTGCCATACTTACACTTGGTGGATAGCTGCTCTGATACAAACTCTTCACTAGTACTGAGAGGAAAAGAGACTGGGCTTGAGAAAAAGATGCACAAGTCAGAACCTTTTTTTCTTGCTTTCTTCTCTCAGAGGGTGGTGGCATGTACCTTCTCGATACTACTACGTTCAGCCACTTCTGCACAGATAGGTAGGGTGAAAGCTTGTGGAGTTTGATGGTGATGTAATTTCTGCATGCTCTATTGCAGATAATCTGGTGGAGGGGAAGCGAAAGCGACGTAGTAACCTTGGTTCTCCCAGCACTTCCAGCAGCAGCACAACTCCCACTCGTAAAGGGCAGGAGAGTCCACGCATCCCACCAGGCACACTGTCTGGGAAAAGAAAACTTGTTGCATCTGAAGATGAGCGATCCCCAGCTAAACGTGGCCGCAAGTCAGCAGTGATAAAGCCTGGTGAGAACCTTATTTTCTGCTCTTAAACCTGCATTCATCTTTTTTTTGCCACCCTGGAATTTCTGTAATTAATCTTTCCACTTCTCATAAGCAAAAAGTGGTGAGATTGCTTGTTTGCCCTGCAGGATTTGAGACTGGTTCTCTGTGGATGCATTCAGCAACTAGAGATGTATTTAGCATAGTCTGAGTGCTTACCTACCATTTTTTCAGTTCTACCTTTTAGAAATGTTCTGATTTTAATGTTTTGATTTGTCTGCCTCCTTTTTTGTCTCCTCAATCAGTCCTAGAATGCCTAGCTGTTAAAAGAAACCTTCACAGCAGTCAGTGTTGTTTCAGGATGCTGGCAAGACTGGGAAACAGTGTTCCATTAGTCATTCAGGCTTTGATTTGAAGATTCTTTGCAACCAGAAGGGAAACATATCCCTACCTATACTAGTGTAATCCTATCCCAATCTTTCCTTTCTCTGCCCCCTCCAGTAAAATATCTGAGTTGAACATATCCACCAGGTAAGACACCTTATCCAGGGTCTTTGTGCAGAACCTGTCTTTGAAGACTTACAGTGCTTCTGTCTGTCTTTAGGGGCTGTGAGAACTGAAGAGTTTGTAAGCACCTGTGAAGGTGTAGATGCTGGAGATCCCCCAGTACTGGAGGACCATCATGGACCCTTGCCCCACAATAAGACCCTGTTTTTGGGCTATGCCTTTCTTCTCACCATGGCAACACCAAGTGACAAATTGATCAATCACCAGAAGCCATCAGATGGTCCCACAGGGAGTAGCGAGGAGGAAGAAGGTGAGGCAAATACTGCATTTTCAAGTGAAATGCTATGGCTTTAGGAAAAAAGCCTGATATTGTCTGGTCAGACATTTGTGTAAGTGCTTGTTTACCCTTCTGCTCTTTAATCCTTTGCAGAAAGGGCCTAAGACTTGGTCTCTCTTATAGAGAACTTGTGGCCTAAGATGTGGCAAACCACAATGATGGTAATAGGGCTGTTCAGCAAGCTAAGAAAGGTGTGAAAAATAGTGAGATCTGCAGTCTCAGAATAGTATAATCTAAGAAGGAAGGTTTTGAGAGATAAGGGATAATGCTGGGAAATACAGAACTTGAAAGCATGTATAGGTTTCTCCAGTTTGCTTTTGCTAGTGTTATGTTCCATGCAATGAAGTGCAACATGAAATAAGTGCAAGGTGCTCACCTGGCCAGTGCTGTGCTACCCTTTCTTCTGCTGCCTTTTTTTTTTTTTTTGACTCTTACAAGGGTTTTCTCTAGATATTGTTCGGAGAAAGGCTGGGGTCCCTTACTGGAATGGCTGACTGTAGACTGAGGTGTATGAACGTAAGGAGATAGAATGTAATCAAAAATCGAACTTTCTGCTCTAGAATTTTTAGAGATGACTCCGTATGACAAACACTACATAACACAACAGCTGCGAGCAGGAGCTGGCTATATCCTGGAAGACTTCAATGAAACCCAGGTAATGGTTTACTTACTAACCTAGAATGACAGTCACAGAACAGTCGAGATTGGAAGGAATTTCTGTAGCTTAGGTCGTCCAACCTCTTTGCTGAAAGCAGGATCAAATAGACCAGTTTGCATAGGTCCTTGTCCAGTTGTGTTTTGAGCATCCTCAAGGATAGAAACACCACAGCCTCTCTGGACACCTTAATCCTGTGTTTGATCACCCCCAATTTAAAAAGAAGGAAATTCTATTTAATTTTTTAATTTCAATTTGTAACTGTTGCTTCTTGTACTTTGAGTGAATAACACTGAGAAGAATCTGGCTCCATCTTTTGTACACCCTCCTATCAGTCATGAATATGCATTAAGAAGACCACTGAAGCCTTTCCTTCTTGAGCTTTAATAAGCTCTGCTCTTTCAGCCTCTTACTGTATATCAGATCCTCTGATACTACTGTATATCAGTGCCCAGACCTCTTAGTGGTCTTTGGCTGGGCCTGATCCAGCATGTCTGGTGTTTTTGGTGTACTGTGAAACCTAGGAAAGGATGCAGTACTCCAGATGTGGTCTGTACTTTGGAACACTTAGAGGTAGAGTTCTTCATTTACCAGATCTACTTGGGACAACTAATTTAATTTAGTGTTGCTTCTACTTAAATTCAGAGTTTTTTTAATAAAGAGGGTAAATTGTTCTTGGAGCATCTTGCCTGAGGAAGCAGTGTTCTCTAGTGACTTACCAAGTATCAAACTAATAGATAAATCATCTCATCTGGAAGAGGGTTATGATGCAAAAACTATTAGGCAGAGTTTTTCCCTGTGAACTGCATATTAAACAGATTCTTAAATCACTAATACCTTTATCTAGTTCAGCTTTCACATAACAAGGCTGTGAAAGTCAGGGTTTCAGTTGTTTTCTTCTTTAAAGTGTTTAGCAGTAGGATAATTTCTGGGGCTTTTTTTGCAAGCATGGTCTCCTGTTTACATATCATTTTATTTCCCCTGAAGTGTAAGGCAGCCTATCAGTGTCTCTTAATTGCGGACCAGCATTGTCGAACTCGGAAATACTTGCTATGCCTTGCCAGAGGGATCCCTTGTGTGTCTCATATTTGGGTCCATGATAGCTGTCATGCAAACCAGCTTCAAAATTATCGGAATTACCTTTTGCCAGCTGGATATAGCCTCCAGGAACAAAAATTGCTAGAATGGTAAGTGCCAAATAACCATGATCTGAGTCCACAGACTCTCCAAGAGAACTGTTATGCTTGGTAGGCTCTTGAATAGCTATAGATACTGAAGATGACCCTAGTACTGCTGTCCATGCTTTTCCTTTGATGTAGGAACAGCACTTCCATCTCTTTCCTTGGATTTACTGTGGCCGCTAGTGCCAAGATACATTTGGGTGCCATATACACAAAAAAGACAGTCACCTGGGAAGTTAGAAAGGAGTCTGTCTTCTCATGAGGAGGACACAATTCAGGAAAGGCTTCCCACAAACTCTGCTAACTTTTCTAGTTGCTCAGAAATGGATAAAGGAAAGCAGTACTCATTTTCCTTTGGTTTCTGCCTTTGCTATGGAGTCTAATCCAGCAGGTCTCTTCTGAGATAACAGTTGTCACGTCAGACTCCTCAGGCAAGGTGAGGAGCAGAGAAAAGTTTGTAAATTGCTATAGGCTTCTGGGCAGATTGATGTGTTCCTGTTCATCCCTGTCAAAGTGGAAGCACTTTGGATGTGCGCAAAAAAGGTGGTTCTGAAATAAGAAGGAGCCTAGCCTAACTTCAGATTTAGGCTGCTGCACACACCCCCCCACCATTATTGTCTAGCTCTGTTTTACTCTCTGTAAACAGAATCAATTCAGGAGGGGTGGTAGGAGAGTGGGTTGTATGCAAGATATTCAGAGAACCAATATGGGAGCCAATCAGGTGACTAGATTACTAGATGTTCTTAGGGCTCTTCATTTCTCTTTACAGGCACCCACGAGAAAACCCGTTCCATAATCTAAAGGTTCTTCTGGTGTCAGACCAGCAACAGAACTTCCTGGATCTGTGGTCTGAAATTCTCATGACTGGGGGAGCGGCATCTGTTAAACAGCATTACTCAAATGCTCATAACAAAGGTACTCATTGGCCAGTTTCTCAGGGAATCCTATGCCACTGTGGTCTCTAGTATGGTTTAAAACCATTTAGGATGTCTTACAAGGTCAACTATGAGCAGAAAGCAAGCCCAAGTGCAAGACACTAGCTCTCTACTTGAACGTAATCTATAAGTAGATTACATTCTAGGAGACTGTCTTACAGAGGAGATGCCGCAGCAATTCAGAACACAAGCTGTTGGCTTCCAGACTATGACGGGGGGAAATAGGCAAGAGTTGCTCCTGGACCTTTTGTGAGCCTCTCAAATTGTACTGCCGTGTCCTTCTGAACTCAGCTGTCTCTCCCTCTCCATATGGGACATAGGTTTTAGTATGCCCAGCCTGAGGTCAGGACTCAGGGTCCTGCTTGTAATGTTGGCTACTTCTCTTATCTGAACTAAAAGAAGTATTTTACTTGCAAGGTGCATGGTTGCTGTAGAGTATATCTTAATTTGTACAAAGAGAATTCACTGCCTAGGAATGAGAAGACATGTAAGACCAATTCATAGTGTTAAAACACACTGATCTGCCAAGTTGGACAGGGCTTAGAGCAATCTGGTCTAGTTGAAGGTGTCCCTGCCCTTGGCAGTGGGGTGGAGCGAGATGAGCTTTAATGTCCCTCTCAACCCAAATAATTTAGGATTTTATGATCTGCAGAATGGATCCTCTTTGTTCACCTGACAGATGCCTGTCTTTTCTCCTGTGCAGATATTGCTTTGGGTGTTTATGATGTGGTGGTGACTGATTTTTCCTGCCCTGCTGGTGTCTTGAAGTGTGCAGAAGCTTTACGGCTGCCTGTTGTCTCGCAAGAGTGGGTGATCCAGAGCCTTATTGCTGGGGAGAGAGTCGGCTACAAGCAGCATCCCAAATATAAACATGACTATGTCCCCCACTAAATGGAAACTTTGCCCTGCTGTCCCAACTGTTGTGCAGACTGTATTTTAATCAGATTTCAAATGTTTGTGAAGGGGACAGTATGCATGGATTATTGTATATAGTTTTATCTGCTGGACTTTTATGATTAAATAAATGTTCAATCTCTTGTGGTATCTGCTGGGACTCCTTATTTTTCTAAACTTATTCCAGAGCAATGCCTTCAGAAAAGGAGGGAAAACTGAAAAGAAATGTTTACATTTCTCTGAGCTGAAGAGCACTAATATTCTACTTCACTAGGCTAACCTCAACACAAAGTCAATTATAAAGGAAGAGAAGGGAGTGTATTCCATTGGCAGCCTGTATTTATGGAAGTGAATATCACAAAGTTCGGGGTAGCCACAATTCTGTTTGTTGTAAGAATACCATGTTGTGTACTTCTCCAGTTTGCTGTTGTTCTTTTCCATTTATTTCATTAAGGTGTTGCTGAAGCGACTGCTCAGAATTTCTAGGACAAAGTGCCAGTTTGTTTTGGCTACCTTTTTTTTCCTGTTGTGACTATATAGGTATTAACCTGCCTTAGTGGAGACTGGTGCTACCTAAGTAGAGATAAAGACACAAGAAAAAACACAAGAGCCTTGTGCTGCTTGAGACCTGAGGTGCAAAGACCATGTAGGTGGTATGTATCTTTACAGTAATGGAATAAATCTGCTTCTGAGCTTCTGCATTCACAACCAGACATTTTATTTTAGCACTCAGCTGGTGTAAAGGCAAAAGCTTTTCACTCAGAGTGCTATAGGCTGAAGGTGCACCCAGGCCTCCATCCAGCCTTGCAGTCTTTAGTCCCCTGCTTCAAAAATGTAGTTTTTTTAAATGTGTATTTTGAGGTGCCAGATCTTAAACTTGATGGCTGTTGTTACTGTGTCTTTCTCAGTGAACAGAGAGAATTCTTTTTCCCCCAAGGACATGAAACTTCAGTGTGAGCTGTAGCTGTGTGCAAATACCAACCCATATTGCTAGGAAATTTTAGGAACAGGCAAGAAGTTTCTGTCAGATACTGCTTTTTATTGACAGAGAATGCTGTGCCGCTCTACTGCCTTTGCAGTGGGGTGCAGATATTGACAACATTCCATACAGTTGCATGACAAGATGGTTTTATTTTGATTCAGTAGGGTAGTCACTAGTAGCATTCTAACTAATCTGGAATGAAAAGAGCCCAGGTGGAGCAGATAGACATCCCAGGGAAGTGTCTGCCGAGGTTCAGTGTGAGCACACTTTGCTGCTGGCACAGGGTGCTTGGTACTTGAACAGGGCAAAGCTCTTACTTTGTCTTGGCACATATAGTATTAAATGGTATAGAGAAAGCATGTGATACAACTGGTGTCTCTTTTGTACAGATATGCTAGAATAGTGCACTGCACAAGAAGACATTCTTAAAGTCTATTCCTTCTTCCCTCCCCCTTCACCTCAATTGAAAATTGCTACTGCTGTTTAATTTACCTGGTAGTATATATTTGATTAATAGACATTGTGTACTGTAAATCAGTTTACTGCACAAGTGGAACTTCTGAATACAGCTAAAACTTCATTTATAGTCAAGAATAATAGACGCTCCAACTTGCAATGGAGCACAGTCCAGCTGAAGAGTCAAGACATCACAATCCTTGTTCCTTTTTCACTTTCTAAAGAGGCACAGACTTCCTCCCTAGAAGCATTTATAAGAATACATGGAGGCTGCAGAATCCATGTTTTTACTAGTTCAGAAAAAACAGAGTAGCTTTCTGCAATCACTGGGCAGGCTCACGTAAGTGGCATTTCCTGCCAATTCTTTCTGAAACAGTAGTTCACCAGGAAGAGCCAGCTACAAAAAAGTTGAGTGCAAACTCTCCCAACTGTTCAAGAGCACCAGTCTCCGCTGCTTGATGCATCACTGGTCACAGCCTGAAGAAAAGGTCTTAGGGCTTAAACCCCAAAACTGCAAGAGAAGGGTAAAGTATTAATTACATGTTGAAAGTAACTCCCTTTATCAGCCCACATCAGCATTTTTCAGCCAATCTGAGCTACCAACTTGTTCAACTTCCTGCCAAAACAAACTCAAAGGGGAGAAAGTGTATGAAACCCAAACATTGACTCAGGCTGGTTTGTTACTTTCTTATCGTAGTATAACACTTTGTATAAGCCAAAATTACTAGCACCAATCAATAAAAATGGCTTTGTACTTCCTAGTACCTCAGGATAATATGAAAAGCAATCCTGAAGATATTCCTACCTGCCCAGGGTTCCTCCAGCCTGGGTGTAGTATTTGTTATAATCCAAGCGTAGCAGCAGTTGAGCTAAGTCAGAGTTTATCTGATGGTTGCGAACACTAGAGAGAATCTTGAAGAGAAGTGATGACTGACGACTGAATCCCTACAAATTAGAAGAAGTCAGTTCTGGGGCCTCTCAGAAAGCAAGCAAGCAAGCCTTTAATCTCTGTTTCTGCCAAACCAGTCCTTTAACAGCATGATGAAAAGAATCACTGCATGACAGGTGATGCTTGTGGTCCAGGATAGGGTAAGCTGTGAGCCACAAGAATTCCTAGGTGTTAGTTAACGAAAAGGAGGGAGAGAGGCACCAACAAATACCTGCCTCATTCCACTATCTGTCAACATTCTTCCTCTCTGTGCACATAGAATTTCCCACCTAAGAACGGCTGACTGATTAAAATAATTACAAACACCTATACAGAATGTCTCAGTTTACACGCTCTTACTACAACTGTTAAACCCAAGATAACTGCTTAGGCAAATGTTTGCATGAGAGAACAGAACCATAGAAACACAGATTTCACCTTCACCAGAATACTGAGTTGTGCA
Source organism: Campylorhamphus procurvoides (assembly GCA_013396655.1). Classification (NCBI taxonomy): domain Eukaryota; kingdom Metazoa; phylum Chordata; class Aves; order Passeriformes; family Dendrocolaptidae; genus Campylorhamphus; species Campylorhamphus procurvoides. The sequence continues at coordinate 941,949 of WBMV01003906.1, forward strand.
GCTCCCCGTTCATCTAATGGGCCCAGATTCTGACTGACGAGAGAACAAAAACTATGACAAAGATCCAGAATTTCATTTAAGCAGTGGAAAACCTGCATGGGATAAAAAGTACAAGATAGTAGTTGAAACAGAGTTTGAATACAAAGAAAGCAGTTCTTGGTACCTGAAAAGGTGCAGCATTCATAATCAAGACATTGCTGATACTGTATTTTTTAATCAGTAAGGAAGATGTTAAAGTACCTGTAGCATTTTTGTAAGGTTTTCTGTCGAGAAAGAATTTAAATGTTACACTGCATCTCCCTCCTTCCCCTCCTCCCTTCCACCTTTTGCAGACATTACTGGGGAAACTTGCGTTCAAGAACGTTAAGAAAACACAAAAAATTCTTCACAGACGTACCTACTGGAACACATCAAAATTCCAGACTGGATAATTGGTTTTCTGCCACCTTTATGCCATAATAGTCTACAGACTGAGCAAAAAGACACTGTTTCATTGAAACAAACTTTTTTTGGAAATGTTTTTGTGAGGTTAAAGGTTTATAAAAATATTGCAACATTATAACCTGTGTTTAATTTAAAAAAACTAGAAAAGACCCTTAAAAGTCTACTCTGGGACATCTCAATTATTTTTATTCTCTTAAGTAGGAGAGGAAATGTTTCCTAGTCTAATGCATTTCAGCATGAGTCCCTCAGGAATACAGTTCCCAGCATTATGCTTGTTAGTACTTCTTTAATAAAATGGCCTGTGATAAAAATACAGTGATAAAATTTAGATTAATAAGGTTAACTGAACACTGAAATAATCTTGATTTAAAATTGCCAGGAATGTAGCATTCACACTCACCAACTGTAAATGAAGTGATCTTAATGTAATTATCTGTTCTAGTTTACACCTGCCTTATTCCTAGAATTGTAGTCTGTGCTCTGCAGCAGATTATCACTGATCTGTTTTAAAGCACGTGATTTGTCATATCTGTTCAAAAAGGTGTGTTTCTTAAGACAGTTGGAGAATTTGTAGAAAAAGGTGAAAACTAGACCTACTTACAGGTTTTAGGAGGATGAAAGACTGAGCCAACAAATTACTTAAGAAATGATCATGAGCCAATCGTATACTCTCAAAATCTCGCGTGGCGTTTATCTGCTGCAGAAGCTGTGAGAACTGAGACTCCAGTACATCCACCTGATGGATATGTAAAGATATCTCATTAGTATCTTGAGGAATGGGAGTACTTTAGACCATCCAGAACTTTTGTGTAAGAAACTTACATTCACTATTGCTACTCTTATATTAGAGGCTGAGGATCCCCTTCTCTCCATCCCATGAATGGAGAATTATAGACAAGAGCAGCACGTAATGGGGGGACATAATAAAATTTGATGCCTAAGCTATATCTAAGTAAAAAGGAAAATGGTCACTTTCTTTAACTATTTAAAAAGTATGTAGCCAGCATGTAAACAAAGGTATTTGACTGTAGTAATCTCTGAATTTTATACTGGGAGATACTATCTAAATCTTAGGGCAAAGGCTGCAATGCAAAACCTCAGCCAGATTACTCTGGAGAATCTAGAAAGTCAGGCCCTATCAATTCAGCTGTTACAGCTATTAACAAAGGGATAGGTAATTCTCACAAAAACATGCTATTATTAACTGCTGTTTGCATTTGAAAAGTCTTTTTTCACTCAAATGGTCAGAATACAGCTTCATTCAATTCTTTTAAAAACCAACCAACCAACCAATCCCAAAACTTAACTCATAGTGGACTTTAGTTAAAGAGGCAAGGGAAGAAACCAAGATGGTATCTTAATGATGATCCTTCAGAGATGTCTGTGGTTTCTCACAAATAGTAGCACTGGAGAACCACCAGAGAACTCCTGCGTTTCTAGTAACACTAACTGATTCACAAGTCCAAAAATTTTTTAATTGTAGCACCAAGTCTGGGAAGTCAGAGGAAGTTCTAGATGTCGTAAAGGAAATCCTGATCTCCTTAAAGAATCTGAAACCTGAAAGACAGGCCTTCAGTGCACCCTCCATGCATTTCTGCCAGTTCCTGACTGATACAGTTTGTCTTTCTCTGTAAATACCAACCTGCAGATAATACTGAAGATTGTCCACAAGGAAAGCCATGTGATCCCTCAGACGCCACTTGATGGCATCGGTTCTGTTTGATTTCAGGTGTTTGCGTTGCATCTGGAGAGCCCAGCAGTGCTGTAGCTCAGCCTGGACTCGTCGCACACTCAGCAGGTATTTGAATATAACGTTGTACCTACAGTGAAAAGATACAATGTTGTTTAAGACTAGAATCTTTCTTGGCTGCAGGTACTGGAGAATGTAACAATGCAAGACTGGAAAAAGAAACAGGAGGTAGCTGCCTGTCAACAGATAGGGCAGATCAGGGCCCATCTCAGGGTAAGATTTCTGCTTGTATTGGTTACTGACTTAAAAAATACAAAGTTAATTTCGGTGCAAGGAAGGGAGTTGTCAATGAAAACATTGTTAAAGCAGCACTGTTTGTAAATTAGTGCAGATCTGTTAGCATCTTGTAGGTCTTACTGTCAGTACAAGTACTCTCAGTATGAGTAAGTGTAAAGAGCCATTTTAAAGTTCAGGGAGCAAGATGAAGTATTATAGAAAAAAACCTCAACACATTAGTGAGTGACTGAGATCAGAGAACATACAGATGAATATACAAAGACCATCCTTGTACTTACTTCTCAAGAACAGCAGGAGTAAACAGAATGTGCAATGGCCACTGAACTTTATAAGAAAGACCCAGAGCTGCCCATCCAGATGTGGGGGCTTCACGTGGAGATAACTCCCGGGAAGGCCCTTCACGAATCTGAGAAGTGTCTGAAAACAAATGAGGCGCTGAATTACATTATTTTCTCAGTCAATATAACCATGGCAAGGAAGAAGAGGGGAAAGGGAGAAAACAGAATTAAGAAGAGCCAAAGCAGTCTGGGCCATCACATTGGGCTGTAAAGGGAACAAAATTAGTATTTCTTCAACTTTAGAGAAGGGTAACAGGGCTAGAAAACAAGGTCATCATCTCCCATCTTAATTCACTATTAAAAATGCAAGTACATACCTTTATGCTCCTTTCCGTGATACTCAATGGTTAAGTGAAGAAGAGGAAGAAGGTTGTCATCATCTAACAGTACCTTATGAGCAGACTGCTGAAATGCAACGTTGACATCTGAAGAGAGAACACAGATATCAACCCAAGATCATGCAGCTAGTGCTAATTTTGCACCTATTATTTATGCCCATCCAACACTGATGTACTATTGCCACTGGTTCTTTTAATTCCAGCTTCAAATATGGAGAGAAACCTGCCATCTGAAAGTTTCTGAGATATTGTTTTCACTTACTCTGTCAGACATTGTAATTCACAAGTGCTGTTCTTTCAAAACTAATGCTATCATCTAGAGAATAAGATAGAGCTCTCCTGTACTGGATGTGGCTCACCATTTTCCTGCTCTATCACAGTGAGGACAGTTTGGTAAGTGAATAAGCAACACTCACCATGTTCAGTTACAGCCGTAGGTGGCGTCTTTAACATGTGCTGTGCAGTGTCAATGAAAGCCTGAAACAGCTCACCTCTTCCCAAAAGGTAAAAGTCTTTTATAATCTGTGGAGATAAACTTTTTGTATCTAAATATATCAAAAACTGAGCAGAAGTTTTAAGCATCCTAGCTGACTGCTTGGACAACTTTTCAAGCTATTTTGAAACACAGCTGGAGAGCTCTGAATTTCATTCACTGACCAAAGAGTCTACACCACCTTTGCTTCAAGATGGAAACCACAAAACCACGTACACATACTCCTCTAACTCTTAAGTTTTATCACTCTGTGCTCTTTCTTGAGACCTTGAAAATGAAAACAGCTTTACCTAAAAGAAGAAATCCCAGAGTATAAGGTACTAAACTATTTAATGCGAAACAGGTATTTAAAAAAGAAAGAAAAAAAGATAAGCTGCTTCAGGAAAAACGAACTAGCAGATAGATTACCTTCAGTTGTCCTAGTAGATCCGATTCCTCCACCATCAGTTTCCAAAGATGCTAGTGAGAAAACAAAAACCAAACAAGAGACCTCCCCTCAGAATTATCTTACCCATTCAGAGAGAATAGTAGCTGTCTTGAGACACTTGCAGTGCATACAAAAAAGCACCTATACCAAATGCTATACAAAGCACAAGAGAACACACTAAGAGTCCTGTGTAGCAGCCCATGCTACTAGTTAAAACTCTTGATATATACCAGCCAAAAACTCTGCCCAAGAGACATGAAGACCCATGACAAAAAAAATCCTGAAAGCAAATTCCTATGAAATGAGTCCCACCCGAGCTTGTTCTCACTTCTCCAACCTCCCCATCTTCTCAGGTTCTCCTCCCCACCCCAACTGAAAAAAAATATTAAAAATTGCCAAAGCAAAGAACGCGTCCAGTGAGATGCTATCTAATCTACTGTACTAAAAGCACAATGAAAAGTTCTGAAGTCATTTCAAGTGAAATAAAAAAATATGCAAAGACTTTCCTTCTTTCACCCATGAAAGTGCACAGTATTTGTTAATATCCTTTTGTCACTAGAAGCTGGGGTTACATGAAGCTCTGAGACCCGTAAGAACATGAAAGCTACCTGCATTTTCACATGCTTGTTCAACCACTAGTTCTGAAGAGTCCCCTTCTGCCAGCCACTCACAAAACTTAAGAGCTCCTCAGCCTGCATAGCAGTTACCCTTCCTAGGATGCTTACCTCAGCAACAGTGCTCCGTATCCAGTCAACCACTGATTCAAAGTCCACCAAACTAAAGAGCGGTTGCTGCTTGAGTCGATGGAGCTCTGCTGCAAAAATGTCCTCCTGGTTTTTCAGGATGGAGCCTGGGCAGCAATGAAAAGTGTTTTGGACACTAAAAAGGAATGCCATTTGGAGATGGGCAGACCCCTTTCAGCACACTGGGGCGGAAAGGCTGTCCAGGCAGCACTGTCTCAGGTATGACAAAGAATGTGAAGAGGCCTCAAAGTACCAAGGTACAAGATTACTAATGCAGGTATAGTTACAGTATAGATACTTGCCATGGCAGTACTGTGGTATCAGTAAAAACTCCAAATATTTTCTATGCAAATAGTTGCTGCTGACAGCCCTTTTTCTAAGATGGAGCTAGATCTTTGAACCCACATCAAACGTTGGTTTGATTCTCCCCCTATTGCTGCTCCTTTCAAATCTATCCTACTGTTTGAACCTGGGGACTTTTTTTTTAACCTACTGAGCTAGCAGACCAATTTTTTTTTACCTTGCTGCTGCTAAGGCAAGAAAACAGTCCAATTGAATTGGTCTTTTGATCTCTGGTAATTTTAAGTACTTTTGCACATACAAGCTCAAGATAGAGCCACCACAGCAGTCCTCCCCAATTGGTATAGGAACGTATTTCCCAAACCACCTCCAATATAAACTTATCAGGCTCTCAGAGAGAACCATCAGCTGGAATTGTCTCTCCCTTGCTGTCTTCAAGACTCTATCTAGATAATTTGTCTTCCACAGCAACTTTTGGGACCATGAATCTCTCATGTTTGAGAATGCATGTTAATCCTGTGACACCACTCTGCAACATATACAATCAGAGCAAGATGTGCCATTGTGTCTTTCTGCAGCCTGTAGGGATGGGGATGCAAACGAAAAAGAAAACAAGCCCTTTGCAATCCCTTTATCCAGAGCAAATCACATGCTGACTTGTTGCTGGAAATTTGGAGACTATGTTTGGAAAGTGTTATTTATTCATCCTGTTCTTATACTGCTCTCTTGGAATCAATCGGAAGCAGAATGCTGGGATCACTGCTCTGTCCTGGTAAAACCATCCATACAGTCTGAAAAATATCAGCCAATAGTCAGTGACTGCTGAGGAATTCATTAATACAGCATTTTGGAAACTACTTGTCAGTCACTCATAACGGAGCAGAGGTTGCAAGAAACATATTCCTTACCTTTTCTTGTCAGGTTAACATTCTGATTCTCAAACATCTGTACAGATTCTCCCACAAAGAGGATTTTCTCGGCAACCCGCACAGGAATGTACGAAGGCAGCATTTCTACTCGCAGAGAAAACTGTTTTAGAGATGGAGCTAACATGTTCTCCTCCTCAATCAAGCGCTGTCAAAGGCACAAGGGAAAAGAAACCAAGTACAAAACAGTGTGAGAAAACCAGGTAGAAGAGGTGTATAAAGGGCAGTGTATATGCATGTGTGTGTGTGAGGGTGCATCCAAGAATGCTGGAAGTAGGCAGAAAGGTAGGAAAATTGATTCATACCATTTAAGTAAGGCAGTAAACTTTGTTATGCTTCTGGTATGCTAGCAGATCTCCCTAGTGATGTTGCTTCCATCAGAAAGTGGAGCAGAAGTGGAAAAAGGAGAAGCTAAACCTTTGTGGATCAGCAGCAAATTGGCCGTACCAGAGGATAGTGTTACATCAGCAAAAACAATTTTTACTGAAACTGCTTTACACAAGTCTTTTTGTGGCCATAACAATGTTAACTAGCATTAGCAAAAATAATCCTCTCCTACACTCATTCCTATGTTTTAACACGGCTAAAACACTTGTGGTACAGGCCAAATGTAAATGCCTCCACTAGTGAGCAAATGGGGTAATGATCCAAAGGCTTGCTAGCAAAAATAAGGCAATTTTCTCAGCTCTTTTGAAAGCTGTTTTAAACAATACAGTAAGTTAACTGTTTTCCTGAATGCATTAATAAAGAACTCCAAGTACAAAGGCAAGATTTTCCTCCAGAGAAGCAATGCTGACAATTTCAACTGGATTTCTTGTTACTGGAGAATTAGTTTCAGTACTCCATATCAAAAACAAAATCATCCCGAAAAATTTTTGAGAATATTTGCCATAATTTTTAAGAGGGGGGGGTTCAGTAGCAGTTAATATACATATACACAAACAAAGGAGGGTTCAGTATGAGTTAATATACACACACATATACCTACCTATACATATTGGTTAATACCAACAATTGGCAATTCGTAAAATTCTACTGACACTTTTAGACGAGGCAGTACCTGAGCATTTTATTGTTCTATCCCATCAACACTCAGGATTTCTTATTTTATTCTTTGACTGAAGAATTGCCAACACCATTAGTCACTAATACTGAAGAAAGGAGATAATTAGGCTCTCTGGGTGTTATCTTTTTAATGCCCACATTTTCCACCATGACCCTAGAAGACTCACCAATTTTCGCATTCTTCCTTTATCCGATATAGTGAAATAACAGATTTTTCACTAACTGTCTTTTAAAGTTTTCCCTTGTTTTTGCCTGTGTGTAGCCTGGTGTGATTGGCTGAAATTGGCCAAATGCCAGGAGCCAAAGGGCCCAGGACAGAGGCCCCAAAGGCCCCTCCTGGCCACAAGGGAAAAAAAGGGAGAAAGGGGGGGGAAACCCCACAAAACCAAACTTCAGTAGAACTAAAACAGTTTATATATATTTACATATATATACATGTATATACAGAGGAGAAAAAAGGAAGAAAACAAGTTTTCACTTCCCTCCCACCAAAACAACTGCCGATCCCGAATCTCAGGACACCTCATCCCGAGCCGGCTGGCTGGTCAGCAGACCCACACCTACGGCCCACTCCCACAGCAGAGTGACCGCAGGGAGCTCCTCTGCCCTCCAACACTGCTGGAAGAAGGATTGCCCCCTGACTTCCGACTCCCCTTCTTGATATCTTTGCTTACGTAAGGAAATGAGATGGAATACTTCCTTAGTTATGACCCTGTTACCAGGAAAAGCCCAAACCAAAACCACTACACCTGGGTTCAACAGAGACTGCACAGTAATTAGCATGCAATACAGTGTTTTGAAGGGAGTATTCTGTGTGTTTGCAGCCAAGCTGCACACAGCACACTAACACCATAGGTGCCCATTAAATGTTTTCTCACTGTAAACCAGAGCATGAATTTAAGAGTTGCAGTTGCTCCTCACTGAGCTCTATTCAGACACTCATGCTCAAAGTGTGGAAGATTACTCCATTAAGAAAGCTGCTTTGCACAAGAGCACTCTAATGGTATGGCATCTACAGGAAGAGTCACAACGTTTCACTAGTGTACTGGCAGGTCGCTCCCTTGCTTAGCAGCCTCTTGACTCTCCAAGATAACATTTTCCACCAGTACTGTCAGTAGGATTAACCTGTTAGGTAACATTTGCACAACTCATGGTTGTGCAAGAAAGGTACTTGACCCAGCTGCCCACAGAAAGGGTGTGAATCAATCAACAGCAAAGCTCCCCACACCCTCTCCCTTGCAACTGCTCACACTACCACCAATCCCTATGTCAAATAGATCACAGTGTTGACCAAAAGGAATGAGAAACTGGTCAGTCAAGAGCAGGAGGCATGCAGCAGTTCCTGTTACTTAACATCAGCACCTGCACAGATTCTGTCCATAGGGCTTTCTGCCCTCACATTATCCAACTGTGCCAAAAGATGTCTGTCCTTTATGCCTAGCAGCAAGCTGTTACAATATTATCTTGATTCACCATCCTGCCAGGTCTCAATGTATGTCTAGTTTAGCATAGCTCACACTGAAGCAGAAGACAGTATATTTCTTCTTTAATTCCCTAAGGACCACAGGATGCTAAGCTATGACTTGTAGTTCTTACCAGGTCCTGCAGTTCTCGTAGCTGTTTTCCTGTAAGTCCCCCAATTCCTAAGTCATCATCATCTTCTTCGGATTGGCTAGGGACGTTTCCAGAACAGGGGCCCTGTTTGATAAAGAACTCTTCATGTTGGTCTAGTAGCAATCCATGCAGCATCCAGGCAGAGAGCTGCTTATACATGACTCCATGACACACAGCCAGAATCCTGAGGTCAAGAGAAACAGACAATGGGGTCTTTGCATGCAATAACCAAAACCTCATTGTGCATCATTCTGGAAAGGCCCGTCAGTCACCAGGCAGTATGGCAAGTGCTAAATGGCTAATGTGGAATTTTATAATTTTTTTTTACACAGAGAAAGTTGGACAAAACTAAAAGGGACAAAACTAAACTAACATATCCTCTGATTATGCGGCTTCTCCACAGAAGTCTGCAAGTAGGACAGAGGTATAAGTCTGCAGCGGCTTCCCAGTCCTGCTGTTTCTACTCAATTACATTTTAGCGTGAACACAAGTAGTCTGACTTTCTCTGCAAGAACAGACAAACATTGAACACTCACCCAGTCACATTTATCTTTCTGAAGGATCAAAATCAGTAACAGGTCTATTGTATGCAAAACAGTTCACATACACTTCAAAAGAAGAAAAACCACTGGGTCTGAACTTTTCTGAGCACTTAGTCCAAAGCATGGAGAAAACTTTAATTCCTACTATAAACTCGCTTTACATAAATCATAGGGACTGTAACACCTTTCCCTACATTCTCCTCTTATATTGTGCAAGGCTGTTCCGCATGTAGTTTTTTAATAAGTAAGATAAATACTTTGACACTAACTCCAGTTACTACAGAAGAATAAAGGAATAGTTTTACTTCATCTACATACTTTTCAAGAGCACTGCGAACAGGAGGCAACCCCCCACAGCTATGTTTGTGGACTGTCTCCAATATCTGACATCCGTGAATCTGCAGAAAGAAAAAGTTAGGCTAGGTGTGTTATTTGGATCTGTACTGACCTTTTCAGATATTGAGACACTACACTTTCTGCTAACAACAAATTCCCTTAACAAACTGAACAAGTTTTACAGAAAAAAAGATGTAATATGCTCCATGTACTGAAGAAAGAGACCTTCTTGGGTGCTCTACACCCAAGCTTTAGTCAAAACTTTCCCTTAACCAAAGGTAATCATCTCTGAATTCTGAAAACATTAGCCTCTGTCTTTTTCTTTTTTTTTCAGGTGATAAAGACTCAGAAAAGAAGAAATTCCAACCAACAGCATCTTAACCTATAAAATGCAAGTTATCAAAGATTTTACTGATAATGGGAAAAAGTCAAATCCAGTGTAAACAGATTTGCCAAACAGTTATTTAATATTTACAGTAGTACTAGTAATAGGGCATCCATTACTCAAATCACGTTCTTTGCTAGTATTAGAAGTCTGGGTTAGGGGCTTCATCAGTTAAAGAGGTAACTTGTTAAGAGAAACTAGCTGCAGTTTTACTGTACCTTCTGAGTTTTGATCTGTTCCACCATGACCATTACAGAGGGGAAGAGTAACTGAAACTGCAGAAAAAGGAGGAAAATATTGAATTAGGTTGTTATGCAAGGAAGAGAGAAAAAAACTATAGTTGAATAAGTCTGGATAGCAGCTCAACACAATAATGTAATGAAACAGTTATATGGCTTTCCCCACAAATGAGAAACGTGACATGAAAATCTCTGGGAAGGACATCCTCCCTCTGCAAAGTTATTATAAGCCAGAAGCAGTTCAGGCTAAACACAGGCAGTGAGGAATGTGTGAGGGTCAAGGAGGAGGGCCTAAGCTTTGTGTTGAAGCACAGGTGATCCTCTGAGCATCACTAAGGGACGACAAAAGTAGAGATGTTAGACAGAAATGGCATGGCATGACATGACAGACTAACCATTCTTTACCCCATCCACATTCCTGTTAGACTCAATGAGTGATCAGAGTAACCAAAGAACACTACTTGTTTATTAACATGACATACCTGGTCCAAGGAATAGTTAACATGTGAGATAGAAAGATGCGGGTCAGCCAGAAACTGTAAGAATAAAGCAATTAACGAAAAGTAATTACGACAACCACTGGATGGCGACAGTACCCAACATATGACAGCTATTAACCTAGCGGAGATTAATCAAAACCTTTAAAACTGAAAATTAAAGCCACAATAGTCTGAGACAGCACTGGGCTCTGACACGGAGCACTTACTGAACTGAAGGATGAGGGAACTTAATACTTATTCGGATGAAGAGCACTTTACAATGGCATCTCACAGAAATAATTTGGAAGGCATCCCTCATGTGGAAAGGAAAATACTTTGTCTCATTTTAGGCACTACTACTTCGCATATGTATTGCAAAAATTACAACTTTCCACAATTTCTCAGCAGCAGGACAGCCTCTTGTTCCATGTCTCTCTCTTTTACCTCTTGTTCTAGGTCAAGTAGTGCCTGTCGATATGGCTGCAGCACTGAATCAAGACCTGTGCAGAAGGCTCGCAAATAAATGCCATGTAATCCACCTTGGTTTTGCTGAGATGGATGATGGTCCTGAAACCAAATAATAAAATCTCCATCAGCACTCTAGTTCAGGTCTGAAGAGTAACGGAGTGTCTGCACAGTGTCACAGCATCAGTCAGGGCTCCAAACATGTTGTAATGCACCTTATCCCACCATGAGGTGATCAGAAAAACAAATACAACCTTGTCACAAGGAAAGTTACTTGAGCAGAGTTATATTTAGCTCTTTTGTGGACCTATGACCGGTACCAGTGCTTCTTTTCACTTGAGACTGCCTCTTGGATCTCAAGGCTCTCCACAAACCACGAGGAGGACAAGGTAGACGTGAGCGTCTTACTCAGTTCACAAACCCTGGCCAGTCTGCTGCGGCCAGAAATCATTACAAGATTTTCCCAAGAATGAGATTTTGGTCCATCTTTCCCTGCTCTGTACCCTCCCGTACGTGCACCGCTCTGAGCTGTCTGGAGCGCTCCCCGGGAAAGCACATCTGTCAGTGCTCCCTGCGGGACGCGCCCGGGGCCGCTCGGCCTTACCGGCCCCTGCCGCGCTCTTCCCGGGAAACACCGCGGCCCGGCGGCCCCACCTGCTGCTGTACGTGTCCCGTGTACTGCTCCACGAATTCGGCGAAGCGGATGTAGTCGGTGCCGAGGCGGCAGAGTCGGTTCAGGACGCTGGTCTCGCTGGGGTGGAGGAACGGCAGCTCCTGAGACACCTGGGCGGGGAAAGGGCGATGAGGGGCAGGCGGGGGCGGGCTTTCGCCGGGGGACAGGGGCCGTGCCGTGCCGTGCTGTGCCGTGCCTGGAGGCCGCCGCGCTTGCTCCAGGTGAAGGCCGCGCCCGGGTACCCGCTCAGCGCCAGGAGCAGCTCNCGGAAGAGGCACCGGGAGCGACCGAGCGGAGCTGAGAGAAGAGCGTGTCAGTTTTGCCTTTCTCCATTTATTATGCATTGCTTTCCTTCGTTTCCTTTCTTAACACGGGTAGTCTTATCATCGAAACTACCCAGTTTCAAAGTTGTGTAGTTATCTAATAAACTGGGTTTTAATAACCTCTTTTTCATTCCCCCTCTCCCGTTTTTTGGTACAGTTTTTCTTCATGTGCATGTTTACTCTTGTCCATTTAGAAGACATTAGTGTTTAGTGTTACATATAATTTAATTTGTATTTGGTTCATGATCACCTTGCCACAATCAGGTCTGAAATGTAGGAAGAACTTCTGTTACATTTGTACAGGGATGAACGAGCCCCTGATACATTGCCTCATTTTCGAAAGAATTTTTTTTAGTGCAGTATCTCTGATACATGGGCACATGCTTTCTATAGCTATACAGCTTTTTCTGTAACATGGGAGCTCCAACACTATTGTTTACCATGTATAATGTATAATATATAATATAATAAAACTATCCTCTTTCTACTGAGAAAACTTCTATCATCAAAATAAAGATGGAGGAGTTTGGCTAGGCAGTTTTTGTGCATCATTGATACAAATTTGAACATATATTTGAGTTACAAAAGCTGTGTGCCATTCCTGCTTTTAGTATGTACTACTTGAGGTTGAGCACTGTTGACTTCATTTCTGCAGTGCTGGAGTTAGTGCTAGTTCTTCCCTTAACCGTAAAAGCCTTTGGTTCAATTGCATGCTGCTCACCAAGATTTCTGTGCTAACAGATGGGTTCGATTATTGCTGAATTTAAATACTATCTTCAGCAGATTATAAAACTAAGCATGCTGTAGATTAGCTTATAGGTAGTTATATATGTGGTGAGGGCTCAATAATTGACAAAAAATGTTTATTCTGTAAAGACTAAATACATAATTTAGTGGTATCTTTGTACAGTAGTATGAATGTAGTGATTTTATTAACGTAAATACATTAACATACTACATATTTAATCTTTTTAAAAAAAGATATATTTTTTTCAGGACCACTCACAAAACTAATTTTTCTCATAAAGGAAGTGGCCAATAAATACAAAAGACAATAAATCAAGAGAACAGAGAAGAGCAGTTTATTTAAAGGACTGAATTTTGGCACTCTTTTCCTGTGGGAAGCCTAGTGATTAGTCATTAAGACCAAGAACTTCCAAAGGTTTTTACAGAATTGATTACTCCACTTCAAAACTATATAAAAATAAGTACCTCTCTAATATTATTTGTAAGGCCATCTGACTAGTGCTCATTCAACATTAAAGAAAAAAAAGATGAGAAACGGGTTAGGGTTAGGAGAAGCAATATATTAAACACATAAAAACACAAATCCTAACATAAGTTAACTGAGACAGTAACAATCAGGAGGAAACATTAAATATAACCTTGAAGAGGTTCAGCCAGATCCTTTGATAATGTGCAATAACCATATTTCATTTTGCTTATCAGAATGAGTCTTACAGGAAGGAGTAAGTTTACGAGATTTTTTTGAGGAAGGATTGTGCAAAAATGTTACAACATTTTTAGGGGGAACAAAACCAGCTCTGCACTCCATAGTCTACATAGAAACATTATATTAAATGTCTTCTCATTGCATAACTGCAAAGTAGCCACATGTGAAGCAATTCAAATGTTAATAATTAGACCTATAACTTCACTATAAAACCTTCTGTTTTGTAATTTATGTCTGGCATTCACTGATGTAGTTATTTCTGTAACTGTTGAACTGTGTCTCCCTTTCATACAGACTCTTTAAAAGTCACAGAATCAATTAGGTTGGAAGAGACCTAATCATAGAGTCCAATCTATGACTGAACATCACCTTGTCAGCTAGACCATGGCACTGAGTGCCTTGTCCAGTCTTTGCTTAAACACTTCCAGGGACAGTGACTTCACCAGGTCCCTGGGCAGTCCATTCCAATATCTAATCACTTTTTTGAGAAGAAATTCCTCCTAATGCCCAACCTAAACCTCCCCTGGTGCAGTTTAAGACTATGTCCTCCTGTCCTATCACTTGTTGCCTATGTATTTATAGTAAATATACTTTTTGATGGGCTCAAAGAATCACTGAGGTTGGAAGGGATGTCTGGAAGTATCTAGTCCAATCCTGTTTCCTCAACACAGGGTGAACTCAAGTGGACCATGCCTATTTAGGTTTGAAGTATATCACAGTGTTTCACTGAACTTGTTCTATTTTGTCCATATCTTCCCTGTACTGGGGAAGTTGGTACTGGATCCAGAACTGGGAAGAAGGGAATGATCAACTCCCTTACCTGTTGATGATGCTTTTCCTAATAGAGGCTGTTGGTCTACCACATTACTTATTTGCCCTTAAGTAGTAAACTTAAGCCCTGACAGTGAAATTCATGGGAGTAATTAAAACAGTCACATGGTAGCTGGCATCTTCAGTGCTCTGACTCTTGAACAAGAACAAAGCAACAGTAATGTGTACTGAAGGGACGGAAACTTCCGGGGTGTAATTTTGTCCCATGACTGTGCTGCTAGATGTTGGTTTGGGGCACCCTGCTTAAACTTGTGGCTGATATTTCAGGTGAGTTACCACTGTTTTGTCAGCAGAGCTGTTGAGATGGAAGAGCACAGCTGCATCCAGCAAGGCCAGATTTTACTGCTTAGAAGGGTGATGCAGCTGGGGAGCCCGGCAGAAGAGGGTGTAGGCAAGCCTGGCCCAGCAGCGTGTGAGAAGCAGTTGGGCTGTCGAGGCTGAGCCGATCTGTCTGCGTTGCACGAGTGGGGCAAGGGTTGGCCGAGTTGTGTGTAAGGAGGCTGGCAAGGCTGAGAGCGTAAGATGTGGGTCATGGCTGGGTCGACAGGGGCTGTGCTCCACCTAAGAGGGGTGGCAGAGTTTAGATCAGAGTTTAGCTGACTGTTACGGACTGGGCTGACAGGAAGGCTCAGGGCCGGGGCGGTGGCCCTGTAAGAGAGATCCCGGGGAGAAACAGGGCGGCCAGACCGGGGGCCGAAGGGGCGGACCGGCAGGGCAGGGTAAGTCGTCGCTCCGCTCCCTCAGCGGCCGAAGGTGGCGGGGGCGGGCAGGGCGCGGCCGGGGCGGGCACAGGGAGAGAGCGCGGGGCGGCGGCTCCTCCCCCGCCACACCCGGGGCGGCAGGAAGAGGAACAGCCGCGCCCAGCCCCGGCCCAGCGCAGCAGCAGCACCATGGCGGCGGAGGAGCTGGACGGGCTGGCCGTGTCCCGGCCCCACTATGGCTGTGAGTACCCCTAACCCGGGGTCCGGGAGGCCGCGTGGCCGCCAAACGACGCGACGCCCCGCGCAGCTCCCGCTGTCCGTGCCTTCCAGGGCCCGGCGCTGGGAGGGGGAGGCTGGGACGGGCGGGGAGCCGCGGGGCTCAAGCTCCGGACCTGTCCCCCGGGAGCCGTGCGCCCCACCGGCTCTCCTCGCGGTCCCGCGGGCGGGCGCCTCGTGGCGCGGGAGCATCTGCAAGCTCGACGGCCGTCGCGGATGCCAGAGATGAACTGTGGGAGAGGGCGGCCGGTGAACAGCGCAGGGTGTCCTCTGGCTGTCCCGCCGTCGTCTGCCGCGGGCGGGCCCCGAGCCGCGCCCAAGATGTCCGCCGCGGGAGGGGCGGGGGCGGCTCTGCCTTCCCGCCGATTTCGGCGACCGCACCCGATTTGCCGGGCGAAACTCCGTTCCCATCCGACACCTCCAGCACCTTGTCGGAGGCTTGCTGTGAAGACGTAGGCTTTGGCTCTTGCCGCCCGAGATGAGGGCTCGCCTGTGCTGCGATGCTGCGTCAAAGCGGCAGGCGGTCGGACCGTGCAGCGCCGTCCGAAGGCGGGGCAGGCAGAGAGGGGCGGTTCAAGGAAGGCGGGATGGAGGCTTGGGGGTTCGGGAGGGGAGAGAACTTTTCCTTACGGACGGGCGTTGCCCTGTGCTTTGTGACTCACGTGACTTTGAGTGGGTTGGCGTAATCAGAAAGATGCTTTTGCGGTACTGCGTACTTGTTTCCAGAGCCCTTTTGCAGTTTGAATCAAGATCTTTGATCCTATGTGCTGTCGTTGATACCTCATCACTTGCATGTGGTACGTAGAATCACAGGATGGTTTGGGTTGGAAGAGGCCTTAAAGATCATCTTGTTCCACCTGCTGCCACAGGCAGGGGCACCTTCCACTAGACTAGGTGACTCCCAAGCCCCGTCCAGCCTGGCCTTGAAAACTTCCAGGGGTGGGGCAGCCGCAGGTTCTCTGGACGACCTGTGCTAGGGCCTCACCATCTTCTTGGTTAAAGAATTCCTTCATAACATGTAATCTAAATCTCTCCACTTTTAGTTTAAAACCGTACCCCCCTTGTCCTATCGCTATCTGCCTGTGTAAAAAGCCTTTCTTCCTCATTTTTTTAAGCCCCCTTCGAAGTACTGAAAGGCCACAATGAAGTATCCCTGGAGCCTTCTCTTTTCCAGGCTGAACAACCCCAGCTCTCTCAGCCTGTCTTTGTGGGAGAGCTGCTCCACCCCCCTGAGCCCCTTCATTGCCCTGCTCTGGGCCTGTTTTAACAGATATTTCGCTGAGGACCCCAGAGCTGGACACAGTGGTCCTGGTGGAGTCTCATGAGTGCACAGTAGATAGTTGTTGAAAGCATTTTAGGTATAAGCTAATGTTTGAGTAATGATGGTATGAGACATTTCCTATTTGGCCAGTTGGTCCATAAAACCTAAAAAGTTGTGGTGTTTCTTTTCTTTTGAGTATGGGATGTATTTATTTATCTGTATGTCTGGGGAGAGTAGGCTTTTTCAGAGGCTTTGAACACACATAATCTGAAAGATTTAGGCATATACCCCTATGTAGGTCCTCAGCTTGGTCCAAAGATGACATGCAGGTTGTAGATCTGAATGATTCCCTTCCAGATAAGATCTGTGAGTAGCATTTCCGTCTTCTTTTAGGCATGGACTATAAAGACATAGAAGGGATTATATGATGTGAATATATATTTTTGTCCTTCCTTAGTCTTTCGCTATCAAAATCAGAGGATAGGTGGGACATGTGGTGACTGATACGCTTTTGAGGAAGACAAAGGCAAAGCTCAAAGAAAATAAGAGAGTGAAGGATTGTTTGTAAGAAATTGGAAGATGGAAGCCCTCAGACTGAGAAATCAGAAAGAAAGAAGCTGGCAAACTTATGTGACAAGGATAAGGAAACAGGGTCTCTTCTGTTGCTAGTAAAGAACAGATCATCAGATCCTTAATTCTTCTGAATCAGAAAATAAAAGCAGATGAGTGTTGGTGGGAGAGGTTGGATCTGATTTTTGATATGCCTGTTCAGTTATATTGTATCTTCAACCACCTGAGAAATGTGGTTTTTACGTTGGATCTTCAACCATCTGAGAAATCTTTTATCTATTTGCAGCTGTCTTGGATAACGAGAGGTTAACAGCAGAGGAAATGGATGAAAGACGACGCCAGAATGTAGCCTATGAATACCTTTGTCATCTGGAAGAAGCAAAGAGGTAAGAATAAGTGGTTTTGAAACTGCTGGTGCTTTAAAAGAAGTTGTGACATTTGGTAAGGGGAATAATTTGGATGCATCTTTCCTCTTGTCTCTGTTTCTTAGTGGCTGTATAGTTTCACTATAAAAACCAATCAAACAAAGCCCAAAGGAATTCCAAAAAAAAAAGAGAACTGACCCTCCTGATGTGTTTATCTAACACGTTCCCAAAGACTTTGTGATAAGAACTCCCTTGTTCTATTGCTCCTGTATTCCTAGCACTGGATGGGTTCTTCCTGTGGGCTAACTTGTATATGTCTTAGTGCGGTATCATCTCTCTGCTTAGTGCTGGACATGTAAAACAGTTACTCCATTCCTCTCTTAACTGCAACCTCTTACACATTTAAACTGTAACAGTGTATTTCCCTTGCACTTACCTTCTTTTAGACTGACATCTCAATTCTTGTGTATTTCTCTGCTTCCTTTTTAATAGGTCTGTAGTACTTTTTCCTGTATTGCTCTGACTTCTCTCCAGGTACTCTCTGTCTTTCTGGAAGTGCACTGCCAAAACAGAGAAAACGTTTCCAACAAGGTGTTAGCATGCTTACTTTCAAAGAGCACAAGGATTATTTTGTGTACCCCAGCAGATTTGCTAGTATCATATGCTATTGCATGGTATCTGCGTTTTCATGATGTTATGATGTGATAGTTTTGCTATGTTGCTGCCTCTTTCCTTGAAGTTGTGCTGCAGAAATTTGTTCCTCATGTTGTGTTTGTATGGTCTCCTGTGTTTTCCTTAGTGTGTTACCTTTCACTTGATCCTGCTGAGTGGGATTTTTCCTGATCTTTGAAATATTGAAAGAACTCTGATCTTATTCCTGTCTTCCAGCATATGTGTAGCTTTTGTGTCATTTCCATGTTTAATATGCATGTAAGCATGCTGTATGTCTTCATTCACACAATTAATTGAAAGTATGATCAGAACACAGTAGATGCTGTATATCTGCTGTTAAAGGAAAAAGAACTGATATTTATTTGAGTGCATGAAGTCTTACTGTTGGTATTTTTAAAAATCTTTTGCAAACATGAAATCCTATGTGCTGTACATGGAGAATAGAATGAGACATACATAAACATGTGTTCGAAATAGCCGACAGCATGCTTTGCCATGGCTTGCTGAACACTTCAGTCTGCCTTCGTCCTTCAAAAGATTATATGGATTAAGAGCTAGAAAACTTTGACCAGCTGAGTGATGAATTTCATATAAATCTGTGTTATTCTTCCTCAGCAAGACAGAAGTGTTCAGCTGTAGTGATTTTACTGGGAAGAAGTACTGAGTTTTTAGAGGTTCACTGCTGGCAGAGTATAAAGAAGGATTTCATTCCAGGACTTTAATAGTTTATGTTGCTCTGCCAAGGATGTATAGTGTATTTTTGAAAGCGCAGGGAGCACTCACTTTATGTTGGAATCTTTTAGATGCTCCATAGCAATTGTCACTACTATAAATTCACAGAGACTGCTTAGTTACTAGTAGATAATAATTTTCCATAAGTATGGACTTGGATGAAGTTTGAAGTAGTGAAAAAGATCTGACTATATTTCAAAATAACTTCTTCCTTTTGAATCCAAAATCTTCAGGAGCATGTCCTGGGCAAATGGAGAGGTGAGTTGCACTGTTGTCGCTGTGTAAACCTGAAGGAGTCTCTTTAAGGAGGAGATCCCTCACTTGTGGACTCTTCCTGTCATTGGCCTCAGAGTAAATGCTTGAGGAGGTGGTGATTCTCTGTTCAATTCCTTGCTTGGATTTGCAAAAAAAATCAGTCAAAAATACCGAACAGAGCAACTTTCTTAGTCATGGGGACTTACTCTTTAGTTAAATCACCTTTGACTCTTGAAGTTTCTTGGTGATCTTGTCTCTTCTTCTGAGTATTGTCTTGGTATTGATGAGGTTGAGCAGCTGGGCATTTGACATTTGCCACACCTTGTCAAAAACAAGATGTTTTCATTCTGTCTCAGAGTGAGCCTTCAGATATTTAGAATAATATCTAGTGGATACCAGTATGTTTTCTGAAGAGTGAAACAATAGCTGTGTTGCTCAAAATGCAAGTAGTAGTGTTATGACCCTCTTTGTATCCATAAATATATGTTTTTGTAGATATATTTGTGTGTCAGGAGTCCTGATATCTTTGTGTATAGTCCAAGTCACAGAATTCCAGAAACTGGCATTTGTCTGAAAACGCCTTTTGTAATTCCCACCAAAAGTGACCCTTTAGATCAGGTGAGTGGGTCAGAAGATCACTGTTAGACATAGCAGAACTTACTCTTGTGTGGTGTAAACAGGGTTCCTCTTTTTATTCCAGACTGATCAAGACTTTTTCTTTATTTCCTTGTGTTTCCACTTGTAAACTGGGTCAGGTACTGTTTTCTGAGTTGGTTGCTGGCTTTTTTTGCATGTGTATGGTTTTGTGGTAGGTTTTTTTTTGTTTGCTTTCTGCTTCTGTCACATACAATGCAAGTCCCCTATTGGATATTATCCATGAATATTCATAGATAATATTTCATTATCGGTAGTTTTGAGTTGAAGTATCTTCTGTTTAGCTTTCTCCACTTTATCTGGGGCTTTTATCAGCTCCTGTTTGGACTTGAGGGGATATTTCTCTGCAGATCCTGTACTGTTTCACTGATGACCTCATGCGGCTGGCAGGGAGTGGCTGTCTGGACTGGAAGCATCTTGGAATGCACATTCAGAACTATTTTTCTAAGAAGTGGGTGGAGAGAGGTAGGGAGAAGACAGTGGTGGAATACCATCATCTTTGCTTCCGTTTGCTTTATTTTGGATACTCTTTTGTGACTCACTGAAAATAGTAATGAAAGACAGGCTAGAAGGAAAGAAACAACTGTACAGAATTCAGTTCAGAAACCAGGGTTTTTCTGTTTGGATAGTGGTTTCTGAAGGAATATTGTATGTAATGTAAGAAGAGAGCAGCCCAAAATAACCAAAATGAGTAATTGTCACTAACAGTTCTTGACTGTTGATATTGTGGAGTGCGCCTTAATAACCCTTATTTACAAGAAATCTAGTTAGTCCTGAGGTATGGTAACTTCAGTGATGCTGTAGCTTTCAAGCACTTAGGCCTATTTAGTTTCTACTGGTAAGTGATCAAGGCAATTAGCTTGAAAAAGGTTTTTGAATATATGGTAATTAAGGTTCTCCTGACTGTGGCTTAGTACTCATCTGAAAGCTCTCTAGGACAAATGATGAACCTTTTTGGCAAACATGGCAAATGTGATAGAATCCTCCTCAGTAAGAGCAGCTAAGGCAATTTTTACATGTTGTCAGTGTTTGCAAGGAAGCAAAGAGGAACCTCATTTACTTTTAAAGAGGTGGGGTGGAGGCAAAGTATTAAATGCCAGAGTATTAGTATGGTCTTTGGTTCATCTGCACATTGCCATGGAGAGTATGTCAATTGCTGGAAAAAAATCTCGCGTGTGTTACTCATTAATTCTTTACTTTTTAGTATCTTTGAACTGTGTGGATAATGAGAATGGTGTGGGACCTTTTAGCTGTGGGTAGTACTTGTTTTCCTAGCTCTCCATTTAAGAGCCTGTGACTCTTCCTATACAAACCTTGCTGAAAGGCATTTAAATAGTCACCTACTTTTCTAGAAGAGAACACTCCTGATGTGATGAATTTATTTTACTTTGTTATTGTTACCTCTCTTCTAAGGTGATCCCTTGATTTGTTCTGAATTGCTACAATAAGTTATTTTAAAGAGAAGTTTTTTTTTGGGATTTTTCCATGTCTGTCTAATGCCTTTGCTCAGGTGAACTGGATGAATAGCTGGGGCTGTCTCCCAGGTTTTCTCTTCTCATCCTCTGTGTGAATGTCTGCCAAGTCTGCAATTGTAACTGAATGAAAATATTTGAGATTGCATCTATATACAAACGATCTGCTATAGCGTGAAATTCCTCTTCTTTTAACAAAATGAATAGTATGATTTGTCCAAAAAATGCCATACCTGGGGTGTTGTCGGTACTGAGCAGTGAAAAAGCCTTTAAGCCATAGGTTTGTACATGCTTTCAGATGGCTTATGCAGACACTCTTGGGTGGAAAAAATAAAAGATGCTACTCTTTTGCTCTGGCCATTTTTCCCCTCTACTGTGATGCTGCAATGGCCATGTATCTTTTCCTTGGCACACCTGTGGGTAGTTGCAATAGAAGGGCTAAATGAGTGTGAACAGAAGTATCTGGATGTCAAGGCACCACATGCAA
This sequence comes from Campylorhamphus procurvoides, assembly GCA_013396655.1. Taxonomy (NCBI): domain Eukaryota; kingdom Metazoa; phylum Chordata; class Aves; order Passeriformes; family Dendrocolaptidae; genus Campylorhamphus; species Campylorhamphus procurvoides. Next base: position 963,795 of record WBMV01003906.1, read on the forward strand.
CAGATGGAGTGACCTGTCTTTAAAAAATGCCTGGATTAACAGCTGGTCATCCAGACCCCACCATGTTTGCGTTCAGCACAGCGAACAAATGCTCGTGAGTCATGGAGGTGGTACTGGGCAGAGATAATCATCACTGTTTGCTACCAAAGGGTATGAAAAGGCCTATCTGTAAATTCTGCATGTGGTTTCAAACCGAGGAAGTGCCCAGGAGATGTGAGGAGAACTTGATGACTGGTGTTCCTTGCTCATCATGTCTGGGCAGCAGGTCCTGAACCTCCTGATGCTTGTTGGGTCAGGTGTAATGGCCCACTGCTGGGTGGGCAGCTTGAACATCCTTTTCCTGCTTGACTGATTGCAGGACAGACTTCTTGGGCACCAAATGCTTTCCAGTGTTTTTGCGTATAAGATTGAGTGAAACCTGGAGTTTTTTCAGTTTTTATGTCAAATACAATCAGCTTCCCCCTTTTACACAGTCTGGCATATTTTGCCATGCTGTTTGTTCAAGGGTGTAACTGCATTTCGTGCCTGTCTGCCATGTTACAGCTTCGGTATATACTGGCTTTAGACCTAAGTTGAAGGCAAGAGCCTTTTCTATTCTGGGGAAGGTGGCAAGGTTTAAATTTCTATTTCAGCTTGTTAGATTTCTCAAGACTATTTGAGTTGAAATTGAAACTAAGAATGCTACTTGGTAGTGATCATGTTTCCCAGGCTATTTGATTGTTACACCACTGTGAAAGCCTTTGTGTGCTCCTCTTCCCCTGAACCCCTTCCCAGGATTTGAATATGATCTTCGAAGAGTGGATTCTAAGTAAGTATTGTTGATCTCTTCCTTTAGATTGGACACCTTCTGTCTGGAGTGTGCTGGTGTCCCTTAGTCTCCTTTTCCCTTAGTCCTAGTGTTGTTGATGTAGGATGGGTTCTCAGGCAAAAGATGATAATGTTTGAAATGCTGTGTGTCAGTGCAGGGTACTAGACAAGATGGAGTACAGACACTGATGTTACGTAAGTATTGACCCTGAGGGTGAACAAACCTGGTGGACAGTTAGGGAAAGGAAGATAGTTTTCTTTTTGGAGTTTTTGTTGTTCTGAGTGGAATGCTAGGTATTCTGAAAGTCTTTGTGTGACATAATTTGTCATTTTTGTAGTATGAATTGAATGGCACGTTATCATTGTTCGCGGGCTGGTTTTCGACTTCTGTCTGGTGGTTATTCTGTGATTGCTGAAACTTCATTTGACAAAGCCACATCTTGAAGATTTGTTGGAAGAATGTGATTTTGGGCAAATAGCTTGCCTCCTTCATGGTTACAGGAAGGAAATGTGTAAGGCAGTCTAGCTGTGTAAGTAGAGCACAGGTTTAGACAGGCTTGTTTTTCTAATTAAAATACATCGGTGTAGTGTACAGATGGGTGTTACAGAGACTGCAGGCTAACAAGTCATATGCACTTAGAAAGACAATCAAGCTCTGTGCCCCTCCAGTCCACTTCTAGACCTCATTCAGGAGGAAACAGAGCATATTCACCCTTCTTGAAAATCAGACAACTACAGCAACAACCTTCTGAAATGCAGTTGGTAGGGGAGTATGAGAAGCAATCAAGGAGTGCTGTGGCACTGACGTACTTACAAAGAGAAGACTCAAATGATCCTGTCTGATGATCCAAGAACTCTGTGGCCAGGGCTCTCAAACTGGGGGCTCAGAAATTTGTTTACATGAAAGTTCTCTTTGCAACATTCCTGCTAATGAAATTGGTGAGGTGTGCAATAAGCAGAATGTGATGTGGTCCTGGGGACAACTGAGTTTCAACCAACAGCGTTCGTACCAGACCTTGCCATGAGTGGTACTGGCTATCTTTCAGCATCATGTTGTCAGGATTATGTATTTTGTTTTAGCGTTCTTAACTGCTAGAAGTACTGAAACGTTGCTTGTGAGATCCTTTTTTTTTTTTTACTGTCTGCTCTACTATTTTTGTTTATTAAATTGGGAATTCTTGCAACAAATTCTGGAGAAATGAATTGCTAGTTCTACTTCCTCAGGCTTATCTGTGATCAGTCTGAGAGGAAAAGAATGACTTTTTCTCTCTTTTCCACATTGTTTCCATTGTCTCAGCGTTAGCCAGACTTGACAGTTTCACCAATGTAAGAGCAAAATGTGTACCGAGTGATCAGCATTAAGTTTTTGCTGTGTCTAAGCTTCAGCTCTGGTTGAAATTTGCCTGTGATACTGTTGAAACATAGAACACATTTGTGTAACTTCTCACAACCTTCTATAATGCTGTGTTGGGGGTAAATTAGTTGGTAGTTGAGATGACTGATGTTAATTTTTCCAGTCCCTGGTAATGGAGCTATGTTTGCTTTAAAAGTTTGAAGACAGCATTACTTGAGAGACTGGCTGCCCGACAATACCTCATGTTACGTTTTTATTGTCATCTCTTCTCAAGGAAGGCCTAGCTCTAAATTGATGATGAAGGTAATAGCTGCATGTAGGTATTCAAGAGTCTTTTTCTAGGAGGGGCATTTTGCAGCAGTAGGACTAATGGATTGGAAATGTGCAATTACTACTTTGAGCTAGCTTCAGTAAAGTTGTAGAGTCCAATGTTACCTGTGTAGTCATGTGATGAAACTTGATTGAAGAATTAATTCTGGGTTAAACATTATCTTTTCTGTGCTGGTGAGAGCGAGGGAGCATAGTGGAAACTGCCGAAGTAGCAGAAAGAATTCACTGTTTCTAATTGACGGCATATTGTTCTAATGCCTGATGGCTAAAGGGAGTAGAGGTTGTTGCCGATCAGCCAGGTTCCCCCCTCACTGAGAAATGTTCATCTGGAAATTCCACATTTATTTCTGCCTTTTAACAATGAGAGGTGTTAATTTTAATATGAGTACGTGAGCTTTTAAATATAAAAGGTACTGGATAATGTTTTCTGAAAACATACCTTTGTCCTCTGGCCTGGCAAATGGTTAAGCAGCTGCCACCCCAAGCAGAAGTGTTATTATATGTAAATTGCTCTAGTTTTGTAGTTGTATTAACACCTACTTAGGAACCTGTTGAAAGAGGTATGAGTACAATGAGACAGCTTATGTTCTAATTATGGGCTATTTATCTTACCTTATGAAGACAAACTCGCTGCTTCTGTGTCCTTTTGTAAGGTGTTAATTTAATGGTTTGATCAGATGTCCCTTCTACTTCCATTTTAGTTCTAGTCTGAACAAAGTGAATGGTTTTTTGGTTGGGTGGGGTGGGTTTTTTGGTTGGTGGGTGGGTTTCCCAGGAAGGTAGTTGGGAAGGTGTTATGAAAGCTGTTGATATAATTTGGACTCTTCCAGGGTTTTGAGTAGCTCTTTGTCCTCTCAGGAGTCTATGGTTGTAATGGTATATGACATTATGACAGTGACAGTGTCTTTTGGGTAATGGTCCCAAATTTTTAAACTTATGTTGTGTTTTCTCTGTCACATATTCAGTTGCTATCTGCATTTTTCTAGCACTTGATGTTCAAAAGCAACTAATTTTTTTGAGCGGAAAGCAACAAAACCTGGGAAAATAGTAGTTTTCAGAAGAATGAGGTTCTTTTTGAAGCTTATATACAGAAGTTGGCCAGGTGTTCCCAGAACCCTTTTCTTCCTGGTAAACACTAGTCCTTGTTGCTTTTCCAGGTCCTGCTTTGGATTGCAAGCCCCCTGTTTCTAGGGCTCAGGTTGCACTACACAGTGTAATCATGTCTCATTGGGGATTTAAAGTGGGAATTTCAAGTAGGATCATTTACTTGCCTGTGTTTCAGATCAGTCCTGGTGATGTGGGCTTATCCATCCTCGTGAGCCAAATTATTAACTTTGTTTATGTCACACTGTCAGCTCTGTCTTACAGTGTGGACTTTTGCTATTCTGGGCCACTATTGTCTTGAAAGCCACCTTTCTGTTATCTTAATTGATCGAAGGCTCATCCACCCTGTAAGAGCTTTAGAGTTCAGAGGCAAGTGAGGCATCATCTAAGTAAAACGGTTTAGAAAGTGGCCTGTGGTTGTGCAGCTCCCTTTTTTCAGGAAGCATGTCATTTTTGGAAGAAACTGTAGCTGAGCTTGCTGTATACAGCCTCCAGTAGCTCCACTAGAAGAAATATCAAGGTATGACTGTTTTGAGGACAGCGATTTTTCAAATTATTTGCTTTATTCTTTATTTTTGTCATGAGGATCCATGACACCGTTAAATGAGATGGAAGGCAACAAGATAAGGGAAAATGAATTGTTATGAGGAGAGGAATGCCTGTTCCACTTTTTTCCTTGTTCTTGAAATGTATAGTAAGGCAGGAGGAAATATATATGGAGATAGACTTGATGGTAACATCATCGAACTGAAAGAGTGTAGGTTTAGATTAGATATTAGGAAAAAAAATTCTTTACTGTGAGAGGGGTTAGGCAGTGGAACAGGTTGCCTAGAGAAGCTGTGAAAGCCCCTTCCCTGGAACTATTCAAGGTGAGATTGGACGGAGCTCTGAGTAATCTAGTCTGAGGAAAGGTGTCCTTGCCTGTGGCAGGAGGTGGAACGAGATGATCTTTAAGGTCCCATCCCATCCAAACCATCCCATGATTCTGTGAACATTGTAGGGCCTCTCTGTAAGATCAGTTAAAAGAGCTTGAGTGAGTAACATAGTCATGAAATAACTAGCAAATACTTAATGAGAGTAAAGCAATGCTTGTGAGAGAAGCTGCTTCTCATGAGGAAGATTTAAGTTAGTTAAAAAGATAGAATGCCTGCTCTATCTAGACCAGTACCAATTAAATCATGGGCTGAAGGAGAAACATGAAGATGAGATGGTGTCTTAATTACTTTTGAAACTCTGGCTGATGGACTCTGTACTTCTCCTTAATATTTTGTGTGAAATATTACTGACTAGCATTTTAATGACACAGATTCTGGGGTAGTGTTATATTAATTTTGAGTAGCTAAATGAATAGTGTGCTTGAGCATGACAGCAGTAGCAACATGAAACGTGTTCACAAATTGGAAATACGCTCATGTGACCAACTTTGTTGTTCTTGCACTTGCAGATGGATGGAGGCCTGTTTGAATGAGGAACTTCCTGCCACAACAGAGCTGGAAGAAGGATTGAGAAATGGAGTTTACCTGGCCAAACTCGGAAACTTTTTCTCCCCTAAAGTGGTTTCTGTGAAGAAAATCTATGATAGGGAACAAACTAGATACAAGGTGAGTGCTGTTGACGATGGATACTTCTTTAGACAGACATCTAAAACAGGAATACGTCCTCATGGAGATAGTGTGAGAAAATAAGCAGAAAGTTAGTTTATATTAGTCTTACCTTAAAAACTCTGCTTTCACTCTAGAACAATGGTTAAATGAGGGGGTAGGTGAACTCTTAGCTTTATATCTAAGCTTGCAGTTAGATGAAATAATTTGTCATAAACAGTCAGTATAATTGTATGTAGAAGACTTCTGACTTCTTTTCTGCAAAAGTGCTGTTTTAACTATGTTTTAATGAACCTCCCTGCTGTTCTTGGCAGGTGTGATATGTTGTTTCTTCCTGCCCTCCCCCTTGTTTCTGCCTATTTTTATTTCAGGCAACTGGTCTCCACTTCCGACACACAGATAATGTAATCCAGTGGCTGAATGCCATGTCTGAGATTGGTCTCCCCAAGGTAACTTCTGTGTTGTACATACAAATAAATAATCTCAGAAAAGTTTTATATTCTGTGGAAGTGTTTGGTGTACAAAAATCAGCACACTTAGTCTAGTTAAGTCTTAGTTTTCTAGATTTGTGTCCCTGTAGAAACTCTCTCCTAAAACTGGCTGAAAGATTTCATTCTGCTATGTGTGTGAGAACAATTAGGAGCAAAATAATTCATCTTTCTGTACCATATCCTTAATATTACTAATCTTGCATAGCATCTGCATTACATTGTTCTTGCCATGCATTCTCTTGAGCAGTATCTGAACTACGGGTTGGTTGTGGAAGGTTTTTTAGAAATCTATGCTAAAAGTAGCAGCACAACAGAAAATACTATGTTCTCCATTTGTTCAGATTTCCCTGTGAAATTTTCACATGACGTTGAAATGTTCCTGGTGTATTAATCAAATAGGAATTATTGACTTGACTAGAGAAATGGCTAGATAAACTTCTCTGAGCTAATAAACACAGTTGCCTGAAAATATATGGAACTGTGGTAGCTTGGGCTGACATGACAGTCAGATGGGTTATGCTTAGGCTCACCAAAAGTGGCATTGTGCCGTTTAATCTGGTCTGTGTTGTCTTTGCATATGTACTTGCAAATAGAACACTTCATATTTGGCAAAGATTTTTAAATAACTCGCTGTGATTTACTAGTTGAGCCTTCCTCGGATTTACAGTGATCTTACAGGAACACATTTGGGATCTGGAAGTAGTGAAATATGCTGTTAGGTGAAAATAAATGAGGAGGGAGTTAGAGAGATGTTAAGTGCCAGGTATGAAGTAGGAGTTTCAGATGTAAGTATATTTTTAGGTAGAAATAAATGTGTGAGAAGATATTAAAGACACTGGGCTGGGGTCCAGTATGTTTACAAAAATTACTGGTGCTTTAAGTATTTTCCGGTGCAGAAGAGCCAGGGAACGAATGCTGTGGAGTTTAGAGTCCTTCAGTTGCTCTCGCCTTTACAGAAAGAGCAATGCTATTTTGTGCTCATAGGCAAAAGCAAGGAACCTTCCAATAACTAGAAAATAATGTACCTTGTCTGTACTTCTGAAAATTAATTGAGACTTCTACTGTTAACCCCTTTTGTTATACTTTGAAGGGCTTTGTGTTTGAGACTGTGTGAAAGCTTTCGGGTCCAGCTAACCAAAAATGTAGTGTGCAGAGCACCTCAGTGTTGGTCTGGGTTTCCCTTTGAAACAGTCTCTTCTTCTTATCCCCACTTACTCCAAACAAAATCCTCTTTTCTGCTCTATTTTTTTAATCTCTTAGCTTTCACCAAAGTCTCATTAATACCTCATGACCCAGTATCTTGATGCAGACACAGAAGAAAGGATCTACCAATTCATGTGTGTAGAACTTGGCAGGAAAAGGAGAGCTCTGGTTTGGGTGTTAGAAACAAAAGGAAGGACTGACACTTCTGTAGGAGAAACATTTGTCTAGGGCAGAGAAGCTTGAAGAGTTTTGTTTCATGGGCTGTTTCATTAGTGTAGTGCAGAAGAATTGGGCTGTTTTGATTTGGCTGTATAGAGTGAGTATCATTCAAACCTCTAACTTTGTTTTGTCTTTAGATATTCTACCCAGAAACTACAGATATCTATGATCGCAAGAACATGCCACGCTGTATCTATTGTATTCATGCACTCAGGTAAGGCATACTAGACAGAAATCTGATTGCTTCTGAAACCTTTCTGCAAAGCTGAAAGGCAGTAGGAGGGAGAGCTGAACTGAAGACTAGATGAGGGTGAATTTTCTAACAGCAATTGTGAGAGCAAAGATCCATGAAACCAGTATTTTGCCTTGGGCAGTGGCCAAAGGACATGCTGAAGGAAAAAGAACCAGTCAAGTATGTTGTGACTTCTGCCTTTCCATTCCAGTTCTCATCCTCTCAACCTCTGAGGCACATTTAGACATTCTTTAACCAAGAAGACAGTGCAGCATTGGCGCAGGTTGACCAGAAAAGCTATGGCTGCCTCATTCCTGGGAGTGTTCAGGGCCAGGTTGGATGGGGTTTGGAGCTGCCTGGTCTAGTGGAAGGTGTCCCTGCCCATGGCAGTGGGCTGGGTTGGAATTAGATGATCTCTAAGGTCCCTTGCAACCCAGGCCTTTATGTGATTTGGTGGTCTGTGCTGAGCTGACACGACAGGCAAAAATTAGAGGTGTTGCATTTGTACTCAACTGTATGGGTTTATCTCTCCCTTGTAAAAGTTCCATTTCTTTTCAGGCCCCAGCTGAATACATTAACCCCATTTTAGTATGCCAGATCAGCTTAGTGAATACTTCCCCAGTACCTTCTATCCACGAGGCCACACCTGCAGTCCTGTGTTCAGTTCTGAGCTCCCCGGAATAAAAGGGACAGGAACATGCTGGAGAGAGTTGAAAGAAGGGTCACTAAGGTCATTAGTAGGCTAGAGGATCTCTCCTGTCAGGAAAGGCTGGGAGATTTGGGACTATTCAGCCTAGATAACAAGTGAGGCCTTTGGAATCTCAGCAAAGTGTGCAGCTATCTGAAGGGAGGATGCAAAGAAGATGTGAATCCAGGCTTTTCTGAGTAATATGACGTGACTAGAGGCAACTGGTACAATCTGAACCACAGGAGGGTCCCTTTCAACATCAGGAAACACTTTGGTTAATGTGAGGGTGACCAAAGAGTGGCAGAAATTGCCCTAAAATATTTAGGGGTCTTCACCGTTGGCAATACTGAAACACCATCTGGACATGATCCTGGAGAACTTGATCCAATGTGACCTAGTTTGAAAAGGGAACTTGAACAAACTTCAGAGTGACCTTCTGTCCTCAACCATTCCGTAGTTCTGTGAAGACTGCGGTGGTGGGCCAGTTATGTTCAGCTGAGGAAGGAAGAGGGGAGTCTGCTCACCTACTTGGTGATTATCAGCTGTTACATTGGCTTATTTGTCCTTATTTGTTATTACATTGGCTTACTTGTCCTTGAATCTGTATCTTCTAAAAGTGTATCATTATTTGAACCACAAGGGAAAATTACTACTTCTGATAATTTGCTTACTTCCTTTTCTAGCCTGTACCTTTTCAAACTGGGTCTTGCCCCGCAGATTCAGGATTTATATGGCAAAGTGGACTTCACAGGTAAAAAACAAAACAAAGCAAACCCCCAATACTCCTGTGCTGCCTTTATCTCATACTCTACTAGATCAGTTGTTAAACTGTTGACCCCATCATTACTGTTGGTGGCTACGAGAAGTTCTAGTAATTTAGGAAACAGGTTTGATTTGGATGCTTCTGAGCCAGGCAGCTATAGCCATTGGTTCACTAATCATTACTTTTGCGAATAACGGTGTCTTGACTTTTTTGTCACCACGCTAAGACGCTTAAACCTTGCATCCATCCTCTTGGGAGTTTTCAGTTTGGTACTTGGTAAGCAGTTCTGACCTCCTGTGATAGTTTAGAGGTTTCCTCAGCTGAAAAAATGCTAGCCAGCTGATCTGCTGGAGGAGATGTCAGCACAAAGCCCTGTGTCCACATGCCTCTTCAAGGTTTCACTTCCTTAATTTTTGCAAAAGTGTCAAATTCTGTGTCTTGTTCTAGTGAGGTTCTTGCCTGAGGGCACACATCAAATTTAAAAGGTGTATAAACTTTATTTTCCTGCAAATCAGTTGTTGATTTTACCTATAAAATGCTAAATTATTAACTCTCTTTTTGAGTTTTATGGTATTTAGCAACTGCATATCTTGATACCCTCCATTCGCTTCTTTCAATGTAATCTCTCGGGAAAAAGAAAATCCTAATCTACTGCCTGTGTATTTTCCTGCTGGCAACCACAGTTGAGGTACCTGAGAATGGAGTCTGTTTCCAGCTCCTTATGAGAATCCTGTGTTGTTTTCTAGTGAGAAAGACTACAAAAGTTTCTGGGAAAAATGCAGATTTTAGGAAAGTGTGCATAGTGTCTTACCAGTTTTCATTTATTTTGTTTCACTGACTGAATTATATTCAAAGTGTTATTTAAATGGTAATTGTTATCTGTTGTAGTTATCTTAATTTTTTTTTAGCAGGAGTTAGTATAGCAATGCTAATGTATTTAAGCCTGTGCAACACTGTTTTAATGTGTGTTTCAGAGGAGGAAATCAGTAATATGAGGCTTGAACTGGAGAAGTATGGTATTCAGATGCCTGCCTTCAGCAAGATTGGTGGAATTCTAGCAAATGAGCTTTCTGTGGATGAAGCGGCATGTAAGGGAAAATAGTGTTTTGTTTGATTATTCAAATCAGCAGATGACTTAAGTGTTGGTTTTAATGCCCCCTGCTTTAGGACTAGTACAGTCCTTTTGGAAAACTGGGAATATGTTTTTATTCTTTCCCCTTGTGTATCATAACTAGAAAGCAGGCTGCTATTTTCCTCCAAAGCCATGATGAAGTGAGAGATACCTTTATAATTCTTCTGCTTTCCAGTTAGTTTCCAGATAATTCTTCTGCTCTTTTCAGATAAGTTCTCAATTTTTAACAAAGCTGTTTTGTTTGGTACTAACTGGCACACTGTGACTTTTTTTTTCAGTACATGCTGCTGTCATTGCCATAAATGAAGCAATTGACCATCAGGTCCCAGCAGGCACTCTTATGGCAATGAAGAACCCTAATGCCATGCTAATAAATCTTGATGATCAACTGGAATCTGCTTATCAAGACACGCTCTACAGAGCAAAGCAAGACAAGATGGAGAATGCTAAAAATAGGGTAGCTCAGTTCTTCTTTCAAGCTGTCTTTATTTGTATGCATTGCTATTTTGTATTGCAATGTGAACTGGAAATTTCACAGCATGTGTGTTATGATCCTATATGTATTGTGTTAGGGGGATTTACTCCTGGTGGTATTCTAATATGTTCCCCAGTAACCTATCGTCTTATAATAGAAGACAGGCAGCAGTTAGCTGTGTTAGTCTGTTTAGCTGTCTGAAACGTGGATTTCATAGACACAGAATTCATGTTATCCTTTTCATGTTGGAGGTGCATCCATCTATTTTCATACAGTATAGATGTGTTTTCCTAACAATGAAATGAACAAAACTGACTGCTCTTGGAAGCGATACATGTTTTAGAACACTGTAATGCAAGCCTGGCTCTGTATACTGCTTTCCATGTTCTGGAACTCTACTGTGAGTTCATATAGAACCAGTGCGTTTAAGTAAGGTGTTCGTAGGCTGTCTGTATCTGAGTTTAACTACAGTTACTTTAGATGTATTTACATGTATGACTTCTTTTTGCATGTGTAGAGGTAGCCTGTCTATGAGCTATCACATCTCTGTATAGATAAAGTTATCCTCCTTGACCTTTTCAAGCAGCAGATCTGTGAGGGTGAAGGAAGCTGTAGAAGCACTGATTCATTTTTATTCTTCAGATTGCCTCAGAAAGTTCAGATAGAGAAAGAGATGTGTACGAAGAACTTCTGACTCAGGCTGAGATTCAGGGAAACATCAATAAAGTGAACAGTAGGTATCACATTAAAATAATAGTCTTAATTGAAAGGGTACTTCAGAACAATATCTGTGCTCCTCTTTTTTTGTAATGCTGACCAAATTTAAAGGCAGCTCCCCTGTGTTTGTGGGGTGCGTTGTTTTTTTCTTCCAGTCGTGTTTTTCGTTACTGTTTGGTGGTTGTGGGCTTTGGGGTTTTGTTTGTTTTACTCACTATTAGTACATAATTATAAGCTTAATTTATTCCAAGTTTACCCTTCCTTTTGGAAATGTTGCTGGTCCTGCCACTCCTCAATCTTGAATAATGCAGGCTATTTCCAGCCATCAGTCTGTTTTTCAAGTACTGCCTCGTAACTGACTCTGGAAGTTTTCCATTTGGGTTACATACCTAACTTTCTATCTTATCAGGTCTAAGAGTATTTCTTAACAGTAGGTTATGTAAACCAGGGGACTTTGTCATTTCACGTTTTACTCAAAACTCTTTTACTGTTGCTAGCACATGCAGCCATATCAAAGATTGACCTAGCCTTGGAACAAGGAGATGCATTAGCACTGTATGAAGCTTTGGCAACACCGGCCCTGGGACTCCGAGGATTGCTACGAGAAAATTGTGACTGGTATTTCAAGCAGTTTTTGAGTGATAGACAACAGAAACACGAGGTATGAAAAAGTGTAGATTGTCCTGATCTGTGAAGTTTTTGCCCACCTCTGCCTTTCACTGTACCACTGTGTACTAGTCACTTGCTATATACCTGCATTGTGGTTTAGTGTTGGTTAGGAAAAGCTAGTGCTAAGAGGTGGAAGTCTACTTGTCATTTAGGTTTTTTCTCTGCATATGGAAGGCCAGTAAAATGTTTGTATGTATGTGTATATATAACTGAAATACTTGGACCAAACCTTAAAATACTAACTTGTATATGTATGGAACTGTTACAATTAAGGTGTGTCCTCCCTCATTTTACTACTGTCAGTGCACCAGTAATGTGGATATTTGTGTTTTGTAAACACCTATCAGATAAGCATAAACTCCTTTCAGTGTGGAGAATACGACCACACACCACTTGTAGGTGTGGCCCTTGGGGACATGGTTTAGTGGTGGATTTGGCAGTGTTAGGTGTGCAGTTGGACTCATTGATTTTTACAGTTCTTTTCTGACCTAAATGATTCTGTGATTCTACCCAAGTTATTCAAGCCCTCCTGCTTCCCGTTTACTCAGTCTCACTTTCTTTTTGTACTTGTGTGGTACTGTATAGTCCAAGAAGCATGTATGTATAAGCCAAAGCTTGTCTGTTTTGATGTCCTGCTGACTCCTTAGTTGCTCAGGGGTAAAATGGAACATTGGTTAATGGGTCTCTTCATGGCAAACTACACAAGTGCTAATTTCACATCAGCATGCAGCTCATGTATAGGGAGTCTTTTCCCACAATATTATGCCCTTTGTCTTAAATATTTTATACTTCAGGAAACTGGGTCTTGCCTTTAATTGCTGTGTTCACAGGACTATGCTTCTAATATAAAAGGAATCAAGTTATACATATGCAATCTTTCAGCATCTGAATTGAGAATCTGGAGAGTAATTTCTATCTTACGTATGTGGCGTTCTTTGTTTGCGGAAGCTGTATGGCATTAGAGCATTTTAAGTTAAAGCAGGGTATTTTTAATGAAGTATTTGAACTGAATAAGGTGACATCATTTCACTCTCATGTCTTCTATTTCTTTTTTCTTTAGGCTGGCCTTACAGGTCCTCTGCAGAAGGAAGAGTTGCAGTTAGGAGTAGATACTGCTAACAGGGCAGCACAACAGTACCAGCAAAGTAAGGATCAGCAGAAATTATTGCAGCAAAGTGACCATGGGTGTGATCAAAAGAATGAGACAGCACAGTATTTGGGTCTGTTATGAATGGTCAATACAAATGTTCTTTAAGTACTTTACAGCTGCTAAGAACATGAGACAGATAGTTGCCCTAATGATTTGTAGTATCTTTTATCTAGTTCTTGCAATGTGGCTGAAGATAAGAGCATATAATTTGAAACATAAGGAACATGGAATTTTCGCCTTCACCTTAAGTAACCTCTTTTTATAGAATGCTTGTATGAATTTTTGTGCTGTGGATCTGTGAAGAAAATCTGGATTGCTCCAAGAGGTGTGAAAGCCTACATTATGTGTTGACCATTCACATAAATCTTACTCGGTTTGAGCTACAGAACCTTTAACTGTTTCTGAATATCAGGAAGCAAATCAAATGCAGACCACGATGGCTGACTGTTTTTTGATTGATGCTTCTGAGACCATGCTGAGCTCTGACTGTGCAGGAGCTATCAATTCAATTTGTGATAGGTAGAAAGGACACTACTAGAGATTTGAGGAGCAAGGGTTTAGAATACAAGAGGAAAATAGTGAATGATGGATTAAGTAGGTGACTGCCTTTGAAGTACCTTACTTGTTACACGTGAAGGTCCATGTTTGTTTACCTACTTGTGCCATTTTAACTTAGCCACACTATGGAGTGCCTCTTACTGCCTTGAGCAGGGTAGATGTGGGCAGGAAGAGAAAGTTGGTGCTACTCACTCATTCAAAAATTTGCCATGAGGCTTCTTACTACCGCAGTACTGAAATGGTAAATAAGTCCTTTGACAACCAGACAAAAGGGTGAACACGAGCATTGTTGTCTTCTGTATCGGAAGACTAACTGGGGACTAATGGATCAGAAAGCTTGATGCTTTTTCCACAGTTAGGGGTATTATTCTTTTTCTAGTTAAGTATCTGAGTAGAATGAAAGTGCTGTTACTATGGGGGTCTGAAACTGTCTGCCTACCTTATTCTGTGTGCTCTTTGAACTTCTAGGACTGGCAGCGGTAGCCAGAATTAATTCAGCAATTCGAATGGGTGATGCTGATAAGACTGTGGCAGAAATAATGAATCCAGAGGCGCAGTTACCAGAGGTTTATGCATTTGCTGCAGATCTCTACCAGAGGGAGCTGGGCACCTTACAGCAACAGAACCCTGAAGTAAGTATCACCTTCTCTGTTATTTCTAGAAGTTGGCATGGATCACTGTGTCTACCTCGTCTGTTCTGTAAAATGCGTTCTCTGGAACAAATTTGTCTTGAGTCTTCATGGAACTGTTTTGGTGTTTGGTCTATCCTGATGTAGTTTAATCCCTAAATCTTGAGCTACTTGGCCCTGTAAGATTCTGCTTTAATCTCTTGGTGTTTAGTTTTGATTATGAGACTCACCTTTCTGCTTCATTGTCACAAAGGTTGTCCCTTTACTTTGTAACATGTCTGTCTGGCCAACTACTCTGTTGTTTTCTGTGTGCAGCAATAGCTTGTATAGGGCAAATAGAATTAATTTGCTGTCCTCTTTCTATACAGGGTAACCTCACCCATCCAGAACTATCTGTTGCTGTTGAGATGCTGTCTTCTGTGGCCCTGATTAATAGGGCTTTGGATTCAGGGGATGTGAATACAGTGTGGAAACAACTGAGCAGTCCTGTCACAGGGCTTACAAACATTGAGGATGAGAACTCACAGAGGTGGATATTTCAAGGAATCATATCTGTTCTTATGTTGCTTATGTTCTGCGATGTTACAAATTTGTATTTCCTTCTTGTACATTTTCCATTGTTTCTATGTAATTTTTTACAGTGTTGATTTAAGCTCTGATGTCTCTTGCATCTTGTTTTTCTGATTACTGTTTCTTACTGATCTGATTTCTGTGCTGTCTTGCAACACTTTATCAGGGTATTCACATTAAACCCACGTTGTGATACCATTAGGTTGTCACTAATTCTTATACCAAGCTCACTCACTATTTTCTTTGCCCTGGACCCTCATTTAGTGTTTTAGTGCTTTTCTCTATTTGCCAATTTTGTCTGTTTGAACCTACTTCACATTTGGGCTGAGCCTTCTGCATGCAGCCCTTTCTCCCCCTTTTCATATTTGTTGCAGTTTCAACCCTCACATTGTCTTCCCACTTTGTGTACAGTTCTCATGCTGTGTCGTGTGTTACCTGCCAGCTTGTTGCAGTGTGATATTTAATGGGTTTGGGTTTTTGACAGATACATTGATGATTTGATGAAGCTGAAGGCTCAAACAAGTGCAAAAGGAAATGAATTTATCACATGGAATGATATCCAGTCATGTGTTGATCATGTGAACAAAGTTGTGCATGAAGAACATGAAAGTAAGTTCTTTTCTGCTCAATTCATGCTAGACTGATCCCAGCTTATAAGGAGTGCTAAAATTAGATGCATGTCAATACAAAAAGTTGTTGACTTGTGTCATATGTTAGATATTTAGAAAGATCTTATTTGTGAACAAGACTTGGTGGTCTGTAATATAAAAAGAAAGGTCTTGATTGCAGAACTGATAATGGAGAGATCAGGTAATTGGGAGTGTTTGTGGTATTGAAGTCAATATCTCAACACTGCTCATTAATCCTTCCACTGTAAATTTCAACCTTTTTTTGGATTGAAAATGTGTTGTCTGATGTCAGTGTCTAGGATTAGTCTAGAATCTTCTAATTTTGTGTCAATCCCCCAAACTTAAAGAAAGCTAGTGTTACCGAAATCTCTTGGTTAGTTGCAGCCCATGCCACAACTTGGGGTGCTCCATTCTCCCTTCTAATTTGCTGCCTTCTGTAGAAGATACTTTTCTTGAAGTCTTATTCTCTCTTCCACTGCAACTTTGCCCTGTTCAGGTTTTCCTTTCCTTCCTTTTTATTCCTTCATTTGAATGTTCGTTGGCCTTTTTATCTTCACAGTATTTAGTGGAAATTCCACAATCTCAGTCCAAGATTCTCTACTCTTTATCTCTGGGTAATTTGACCTGCATGTGCAAGATAAGCTACCCACCTTTTGCTGATGACTCTCAGATAGTGGATGTGGAGGTTGAATGAACAACAGAAAGATGAGTTTATTTCCAGGTCTTATTCTCAGTCCTTTAACTCCTGACTGTATTAACAATACTTTCAAATTACTGCTTCTTTGAAGATCAGTAGTGCATATACTGCACCTTAGAAACAGGTTTTTTCAGTTACTTAGATTCAGTGATAAACCAGCTGATACCTGGGAAAGTTTATTCTGAAATGGTCTCTGTTCAACAGCATTTTTTTTTTTTTAAAACATTTGATACAGCTTTTTCAAAGAACATATTATCTCATCCGTTTGGTGCCATTCAAATTCTAAGTTCCAGATACTGGAACCTAAATCTCAAATTAGGATTGTAATGGGAAGTCCTGATCTTTTAAGAGGTTAGTTACTTTGTTTACTGTTTAGTCCATCAGGACATTAGAAGCATTTATCAGTAGTGGTTTTAACACTGTGTATCCTTCTACTTGTTAAAACCAGTATTATAAAAGCTGAAATGACTGTGAACTGACTTTCTGAGTGGTAGGAGTATGCTTGCACAGGAGATGGTTGCTGTAGATAGGACATGTATGATGTATTCTGTTTGTGTTTAGCTAACTGTAAGATGCATCTACATCTCTGATAATCAGCTAGTACTACGTACATACGTGATAAAAGACTTTTCTAAATTATCAAGTTAGTGTGTTTTTGAATGGTATTCCATGCAAATCTTTAGCTTCTTGTGAAGATTTCTTTCTGGACAAGCCAGAACCTTGAATACTGTGAACTCTGGCCCTTTGGAGTTTGATAATTCTCCTCTAGTGGCTCTGAGCTGGATGTCCAAGGACTCAATTTTGTCCCTGCATGTGGTCTCCCTGAGTGTGTGTTGTTTTTTTTTTCTCTTTTTAACTTAATTTTTTGAATTACAGCGCCCAGGAACTATGACTACTTTTAAGGTGAGGAAATAACCTTGCTTTCTTTACTAGTAAATAACGTTTTATCTTAAATATATTGCGGTTCTTGGCTGATACTTGGTTTAGTAAGGACTAACTGCAGTTTTCTTCTGAAGCAATGCTTGTGATTATTGTTGACCGAAAATAGAACTTTGTCTTTCTCCCCCATGCCTTCCTCTCTAGGGATTTTGGCAATTGGTCTTATCAATGAAGCCCTGGATGAAGGGGACAGCAAGAAGACTATTCAAGCCTTACAGATTCCTGCAGCAAAATTGGGGGGTGTAGTCCCAGAGGTAGCACAGCATTACCAGGATACCCTGCTTCGCGCCAAGCGGGAGAAAGCACAGGTGAGTACAGTTAAATGCACCTCTTGAAAGACCTTTACATCTGTGCAATGGAATTCTTACTGGTCTTGAAAATCAGGAATCAAAACTGGCAGTGGAGAGGTGGATGCTTTGCATACCTTCAACTGGTTATAACCAGTCAGTTTGGTTCTTTCTGTACTAGAGAAAGATTTGCAGCTAACAGTATGAATCTTCATGAACTCTGGAGATGGGTATAAGAACATTAGGTGCCTGTGATGGCTTATTGCAGCTAATCCTGGGCCCTCAATAAGATACATATCTTGTTAGCAGACAAATAATATGCATCATCTGTTTTTGCAAGTAGACCATGTTCATTCCAGGAGTACTGTGCTTCTGAATGCAAGTTTACTGCCAGATGAAGTATTTTTTCTAATGCTTTTTATTAAATATAGTCATAGACACAGTTATATATGGCAAAAAGAAAGTTTCTGAAAGTGGAAAAATCTGTTAAGTGATAAACTAGAAAAAATACGTGAAGCAATATACACACTACTAGCAAAATGTATGCCTGTTCACCTGGTGGCACTTTCATAGCTTATGGTTTCTTTGAGTGGTGGTTGTCATTAGCCAAGGACTTCTACCTGCTTGTACATAGCTTTCACTAACTGAAAGGTGAAGATGGAGAGAGGAAGAGCAAGTTTCATTTTACAGGTTTAAAGTGTAAGCAACTAATTTTTGAGTACTATGGATAGGACACTGATTTTATTTTTTTTTTGCCCCCTCATCTATTTACAAAGAAGTAGCAGACATCTGTGCTTTCAGTGGCTTGCAAGCATTTTGGTTTTTTTTTCCTGCTGTGAACCTCATTGCACTAATAGCAACGCACAATTTTGTATAGCGACTAAGATCTAGATTGTCCCAAATGCCTTTTTTTTTTTGCTTGGTTTTGACTACAGGTAAATCCACGTGATGGCAATAGCTGAAAACTTTATGCATTTTTGATGAAAATCATTAAGCAGCTTTTGCAAGGGCCCTCACAGGGTTAATGTTCCTCAGGAACCCATTTTGTGCTGAAGCATTTCCTCCTGCTGAGTCAGAATGAAATAATGAACTCTTTTTAGTGTGTGCTTAAACTTGTGCCAGGCTGTGCTGGTAACTTCTCAGTTGGTGTGAAATTACCTTATTTAGGCATAAAATAAGTAAAGGGCTTCTCCCAGCAGCATAGCAGTAATTTCCAAAACAAAAAGATCATATTATAAAGTAACAGTGTGGGGAAAAATAATTAGTGTCTGAAGTCAACTGTTACAAACTAGGGATTTCTATACCTTAGGGCTGAGGGGGGATTGCCCTGCACCTCAAGACATTGTTCAGTTATGTGAATGGGGAGCGCTGTATGATGCATGTTTCTTTTGTGATGAGGAGAGAGAGAGGAAAAAAACAGAAGGCTCTGTAGTATGTTACGCTATGTGTACCTTGCGGAAGGCCTCGCAATAGTAAAACTGTAGAAAAGCACAAAGTGGTTTTGGTAGTGTTTTGGTGGTGGTTGGGTTGACTTCTGCTGGTACACAGTACAGTACAGTGATTATTCTCCTGCTCTCCCTGTACAGGAATTTTGCTGTTGCTGGTACTCTTGTGGTACTATCTGTCTTTCAGATGAAATCTGCCTATGAAAGTCATGTTAAGCTCTTGAACGAAGTATTGTTAAACAAGTTAGTTTCAAACTTATCAAAACAGTGGGAAAAATATGGAGGCTATGCAAGGAAATGTTCATTTTTAATCCAGCCTTAAAGCTCTTGAACATTGTAAATAGTGGTTCTTTTTTACAGTGTGATTATTATTCCGTACCAGAAATGAATGCTTCCTGTGTTCTGTTTGTACAAGGAGAGCTATCAGAGGGGTGGCAGTTGCATCTTAGCACTTCTTTCTGTAGTTACCTGCAGGAAACATCAGTGGGTGGGGAGAAGCTTATACTTGGCAACTGCTAGGTCATTGTTCTTTATGTGTATTTTGGGACTTGCTGGATACTTGTCTCTTTCCTCTTCTCAAATTTCTTCATGTAACATTAGCTCATTGAATTTCTCAGACAAAACACAGGATACTGTGTGATCACTGCTCCTTGACAAGCAATCTGTTAAATTAAAGTACGGCTTTGACTACTGTATGTGTCCACCTAACCACAACACATACAGTGCTTTTTGCTTTGCTAGTTTGTACAAGCTTGTGAACTTTCGTGGACAGGGACAAGAGCTGCCTGATGTGAGATTACTTACATGAAAGTTTTTTTGGTTTTTGCACGCAGGTGTGAGTTGGCAGCTCTGTGTAGTCATGTTCTGTTGAAGGGCTAACTTCCTGGGAAGTCATGTCCTCTTAACTAATATGGCTTTAGGACTGACTGGTTCTGAGTCCCTGGCCTTCTCTCTCTCTGCTTATCAGAGTGATTCACATTGATAGGATTTCTTCTTTGTTCTGTTTTCTGAAAAGAGTTTTTGACTGGAAGAAAGTATTGAGTTTGGTAATGCCATAGTAGTCTCTGCCAGTCACAAATGCACATGATATCCTCGTATTGTAGTCAATTAGGAAGACCGAAATACTTCTTATTCCCTCTGATATGGGAAACTACTATATTGGCTATTGTCGAGTATGCGTTATTTTACTTTGTAAAAATAGTAATACTTCTCACACTGTGTGTATTTTTGTTGTTGTATTCTGTTCAGGACACACAGGATGAAACAGCTGTACTTTGGCTAGATGAAATTCAGGATGGGATTCATAGAGCTAACAAGGACACAGAGGAATCCAAGAGATGTAAGTATTATCACATGACATTGCAATTAATCCTCATTACTGATGCCTAAAATCCTGGAAGATAGGCACTCAGAGAAAACATTAATGGAGAAAGATAGACAATACCTTTATTGGGAGTTTGGAGGCGCTGGGCCTACAAAACGCGTGTTGTTTCAACAAGGATCAGTGTGTCCAAAAATCCCTGAAGAACCCTGTCCTCAGTAAGGTTACAGTTTTTATACTCTTCGAAACAATTAGCATATTAGATATCCATAACCAATCATCATTTCTAATTCCCTCGGTGGTCCACCCATCAGGGTCCTGGGCCATGCCCCCTGGACCACCTCCAACGGTTTCTGGGCTCTTCTATTGTTTTGACTTCAAGTTATCTTGCAGGTGGCTCTGAAAAACATCGTGACCTTCAGAAAGCCTGAGAATATATGAGAAAATCACCTTAGTAACTTCTAACACCACTTAATATGTGAGCAAGAAAACCTATACTTCTAAAACTCTAAAATTAATCTACAAAATCCACACCAAACTTTTAGGTACCATTTCTCCCCTTTAGAGGCTTGACAAAACAAAATTTTGTCTTGCCTCTACTACTTATCTAACCCATCTTAACTTATATTTTTACTTGATTTAGCTTATCTAACCCTACACCATAGAGGTGCATAATAACGACAGCATTGATTAGTGCAGTGAGCTATTATGCTCACACTGATCACGAATAGGAACAATATAAACAGCCATTTCAACCAGGATCAGTCTGGCAACCATGAGATGAGGGTATGTAAGATGCCCTCAAAATTAGTCTCATTCCTTAAGATATTAATTAAAGCCAATTGCAATCCTCTGCAAATACCAGTTACTTAGGGAAAAGTTGGGAGCTAGAAAAGTCATGTAAATGTGGCAAAGGAAACCAAATGCACTTGCAGGCTTCTGGTGTAGTAATTTTTCCTTCAAGAGCGAATGTCAGATTCCTTAAATATTAAATTTCTTCTGTTGTGGCAGGATATGCCTTTTTTTCCCAGTTTTGCATGTGACAGTTAAACTATGTTATCTCTTTGGACAAATCTATATCAAATTGTTTATCATTTGCAACTAATTGTGTATGTCTGTGGGTGGTTAGATGTGAGAATTCTCATGTGCATAATTGAAATGTTGTTTTCTGGTGAGCATTACTTTTTGTTTGTGTAATGTGCCATCCTCTCGTCTAGGTTCTCTTAAGTAGTGCTAGACAATCTCACGTTTTTCAAATACAAACAGTGCTACACATCAGTGATACCCACCCTTTGCTCCCTAGTGCAGTTTGCAGGTGTATTGGCTGACCCTTTGTTGCATCTTTATAATTATGTAATTTCTGTCTACAGAAACAATTAAGTAATTACTACTCTTGAACTCGTTTGACTTTTGGTTGGTTGGTTTGTTTGTTGGGCGTTTTGTTTTATTTTGTTCCTGACAAAAGCTTTTTCTTTAACAAAACATGAGGTTTTTCAAAATCTTACGATATATTCTAATGGCCTATCCTCTATGTACGCTGCTTGTTTGCTGGATACCACATGCTTTGGAGAGTTTTTGATGTTTTTATACATCAGAAAATGTGATATTGTTCTATTTGCATTTACTCTGAATCTCTAGTTTTCCATTACAGTCAGCATTTACCTGTCAGCTTGTTTAGTTTGATTCATAAAGTATTAATGCTCATTTGTTTTGCCCTTTATAGTCACCTTACATTTTCCTTCATTTCTTCATCTCTGGTGTGCTGATGTCTTGCGTTCCACTTCCAAAACTTTCAGTTTGATATTAGGCTGGTACTTAGTTATCCAAACATGCAGTCAGTCCCTTTTGATTTTGCTTTGAATAGGCAAGCATATTGTAAACAGAAAAGTTTAATCCGTGTGAGGAATTTCTTGTACCTTCTGAAACAAGTTGTCCAAAGACGGTATGAAATATCTTGTCTTTCAAGATTTTCTAAACTCAGTCACACATGGCCCTGAAGGTAGCCCAGCTTTGAGAACAGGATTGGACTAGATTGCCCTCTTACATGAGCTCTTAAGGAATCTGTGTATCAGACGTGTACAGTACCTGGCACAGTTGATTCCACTAACCATATCTCTGCAGAAATGAACTTGGTTTTATTTTTTTAATTTGTGCCTTGTCCATTTGTTTTCTTTATTTATAGATGTGGTCAACCAAAATGTTTTAGCAAAAGACACATTGAGTTTTCCAAACTCCATAGCCTAGTTAAGTTGTTTTTAATGATGTTTAGTCAGTGACTTCCTCTGTCAACTGCCTTAAAAAAAAGGAGGGGGGGGGCTAGGGGCGGGAGGGGGAAATAGGGCAGAACTTTTGCCTATTCATGTTACTGTTTGTTCCCAGAAGCACCAGTGCAATTTTTTTTCCCTATTTTTCCCACCTACCAAGCATTTTGGCCAATTAGTAGGTTGAATGTCACACCAGGGAACATTTGGTCAAAACCAGGATGAGCCCTTAAGGCTGAAAAGATCTTCAGATACCCTTATCTATCCATGTAGGAATAGATGTTTTTGCAGTCTTACCTAGTGTTGAAGATTACTGTATTTTATGTTGGCTGTATCAGTGGGGCTTCTGTGCTCTTGTGATTATGTCTGTATTTGAATTGCTGTTCTGGAGTAGCCCTGAAGTGATGTATGGTTATTTTTTTTCTTCTCTGCTCTTTGTTGTTCCCTGATGAGGTTTTTGACTGTTTACAAACTGCTCCGTGCTTTTTTTGCTAGGGATAGTGGTACTAGTTGTTGAAAAGGCTCCTTTCAAGTTGTGACTGGCTCTGCCCAAAGAAACTGCCTTAACTAAAACAGATGTCAGAGGAGAGCTGTAACTTTGTGTGTTGAGAATTTCTGGTGGCAAAGCAGCACCATACTGGGATTTGGGGCACACAAATGGCATGCTCTCAGGTGCAGTACCACATATGGTTGGACACTCTGTACTGAAGAGACCTCTATACTGCAAGTTGTCTGACTGTTTTTTATTTATATTTTGTATTTGTATACACTTACTTGTGTATCACACAAACATTTCAACTAGAGGGGTATGCACAAGTTGCCTAGATCTGTTCTGCCATTGTGAGTCACTAAGCCCCTGAATGCTAAACTAACCTGCTTCCTGGTGTTATTCAAGTCTCCTTAGGAATTCTGGCCATTAATGAAGCAGTAGATCATGGTGATGTTAGCCAGACCCTGAGTGCCTTGCGGTCAGCTGATGTGGGGCTATATGGAGTCACTCCAGAATGTGCTGAGACATACCAGCGAGAGCTGTCAGAAGTCAAGAAAAGAAAAATGCTAGCAGGTACACCTTCAGTAGCTAACTGTTAAGTGAAATAAATTCAAGATTATTGTATGCAAAATTGGAACCAGAGATAAAAAAGCCCTTGGGGAGAAGCCTTTGTGTTATAGCTGGTGATTGTGGATGTTTTGTGAACTAAGGGTGGTTTGTTTTTTTGTTGCTATTGTTGGTTTGGTTTTTTATTGTTTGGTTTGGTTTTGGTTTTTTCCCCAAAAAAGCGTGTGAACTGTATAATGTTCTCCACTTGTACAATGTGTTGTGTTTAGGTGGTTCTCATATGAGAACATTAGGGACTCAGAAACATTACTTCTCTTGCTTGGAGGAGGAAGCATCTGTTATGTGGATTTCCTGGTTGTAACATTTGTTTGCATGAAAGGTGAGGCACTTACACTACAGTTTCTGCTCTTAGGAGGCAATGACAGTGAATGGGTGAAACACTGGGTGAGAGGAGGCTACTATTATTATCATAACTTGCGGACCAAAGAGGGAGGATGGGATGAACCAGAGGAATTTGTGCAGAATGACATACAGCTGTCACGGGAGGAAATACAGGTAAGGTGGATAACACATGCTCTTTCCCTGAAAAGTTGACATTCCTACCATTCCCACCCTTAAGGCCGCTCTGAGCTAGAATACTTGAATGCCGTAGTCACGTTAGCAAGCTTAGTAACTCATTTGATTCACTGGGCATCATTAGATTGTGTGTGTCAAAAGTTCTTGTCCCGTTTCAGAAAAATTTTTCCTGTCACTAAAAGAGTACTGGACCACGGTGTCACTGTTTTTTGAAAGGCAGCTTTGAAGTTTCTTGTAAGCACAATGTGGAAAGCTGATGTAACATCTTTTTCTTCTTGTATCTCTGCTTTCTTTTTTCTGGCTCTTCTTCCTATCATAACATGAATTTAGAGCACCATATCTGGAGTCACTGCAGCATATAACCGAGAGCAGTTGTGGCTGGCCAATGAGAACCTGATTATGAAACTTCAGGCTTGCTGTCGAGGGTATCTTGTTCGCCAGGAATTCAACTCAAGAATGAATTTTTTGAAGAAACAAGTCCCAGCAATCACTTGCATTCAGGTAGTGATATGCTTTAATTATATTTAAAGCTTGTACTCTGCAGTTGTTTTCTATAAACAAGCTTATGGACAGTTTTTGTTCAATTCAAGCAGTTACAGCACACAATGAGTCTTTGCCTCGTTTTGTAAATGTTCTGAAGGCACTTCCTTTTTTTCAATGAGTTTTGATACATTATTTGCTTTTACATGTCATGTGAAGTCTTCTCATGTAAAACTGGAGAGAGAAAAACTTACTTGAGGAAGCTTTACCTATTATTTTTTTACAAGTTTCAGTGTTTTGGGAATAGGACAATATGAAATGTGTTGTATGTCTTGATAGTGGTAATACCATGACATGCATTGCTGCTGTGATTCGCCATGAATTCAAGAGAAACAACAGTTTCCAGTATTTTTGAGTAAGATTCTTCTCTTCAAAATTGTTCAGGGATTTGGAGGATTTGAGGACCTGAAAGAGATGGTGGGATAATTCATCATGAGATTAGGATTGTTTACAGGACAGCAACAAAAAAACCTTTTTGTAGTGTTGTATCTGAAACGTCTGCAAATGAAATAGTTGCTTTGCACTCTATTACGACTTTATTATTTAAGCAGTATATGTCTGCTTATTTCTGGCTAAGTATCATGTGCTCTGCCTGTATATTTAACAAAACCTTGAAAGCCACTCCCTGCTCATTAAAATAACACTCTTCCCTTTAAGTGTAGTCCAACCCCTTGCCTAATGTCTCATCCAAGTGTTGATAAAGGTGAGTCTGCTCTGAAGGCTTAAAATGATACAGCCCTGTTCTCACCGGCAGCAGCATGCAACACATGATCTTCATGTTGAACAGTTTCTGTAAACTTGACTGTTTTGCTATATCTTTGATCCCTAACTGTGTTTCGGAAGGCCCAGAATCTTCATGAGATAATTTCAATTCTTTCAAGATTGCAGTTGGGAAAATAGTTAAATGCTTCACGCAGTGTGTCTCTTGATGAGACAAGCATGTCTCCCTCATGTTTTATTTAACCAAAAGAGAAGACAGAAGCTGAGTAACAGAAAGATCATATTTGTAATTACTTCTCCTTAATTAGAAAAGTAAAGTGAGTGTGCCTGTTTTGTTTTCAGTCTCAGTGGCGTGGCTACAAGCAAAGGAAGGCGTATCAAAGCCGTTTGGATTATCTGCGAGCACAGAAGGACCAAGTAGTAAAGGTAGTGCAGGCTCCCTGTTGATTTTTTTAGGTAAACCTTTTGGGTAGTGAACTTTGCAAGAAAGGTTTCGATCTGAGTGTTTTGGTTACCCTTTAATAGATTCAGTCAATGACCAGGATGTATCAAGCCAGAAGACGCTACAGAGATCGTCTGCAGTATTTCAGAGACCATGTAAGAGGCTATCTTGTTAAATGTATTCTGCAACTGACTTTTGTGCTCTTTCCAGAATGATGCCAAGTGCTTTTTTGTGTCTTAAATTCTAGATAAGTGATGTTGTAAAAATTCAAGCCTTTATCCGAGCAAACAAAGCACGAGAAGACTACAAAACCCTCAGTAAGTATTGCCAAGAGGATGAAACTGATATGCCTGAAATCTCCCTTTGTGAGGGATTGTGGAATCATAGAAGAGATTCCTTAACTCTCTCAGCCTGTCTCTGTAGAAGAGATGCTCTCTGATCATCTTTGTAGCTCTCCTCTGAATTCACTCCAGAGCTGAACGCAGTAGTGCAGCTGAGATCCCGCAAGGACTGAGTTAAAGGGAGAGAATCACCTGCCCAGACCCGCTGCCACGCTGCTTTTGATGCAACCCAGGATGCAGTTGGCTTTCTGGGCGGGGAGTGCACATTGCTGGGTCTTGTCAAGCTATTTATCAAGACAGTTTTGAGGAGTAATTGGGATGAACCCTTGATAGGGCAGTGCAGAAAGTACGTTGTTCATGAGGCTGAAGGAAAACTTGATTCTAGTTGTTGCTTTTTCTGCTGAGACATAGAACTTTATATTTGCAGTTATCTTTGATGGTGTGGACCTCCCTGTGCTGATACAGACTTTGTTCTTGTTTGCTTCTCTTGCAATTTTCTCAAAACAAGAAATGAAAAAATTTCAGAAGCTGTTTAGATTTCGTGATCCTAATTTAATTCTGGATGTTTCTTGATAGGCTGTTTAAACATAGATAAGGTACATATATACTTCTGTTTGCAATCCCCTGGTGGTTTGTTTTTTCTTGCCTATTTTTAGTTAATGCTGAAAACCCACCTATGGCTGTGGTTCGGAAATTTGTCCACCTGCTCGATCAGAGCGACCAGGATTTTCAGGAGGAGCTTGAGCTAATGAAACTGCGTGAGGAAGTCGTAACCTTGATCCGATCCAATCAGCAGCTGGAAAATGACCTCAATCTCATGGACATCAAAATTGGGCTGCTAGTCAAAAACAAAATTACACTGCAGGTAGGAAATGTGCTGATGGGAGACCAGCTACAGATTGAGTCCAGCGGTAGTTAGCACGGATAGCTCCTAGCCTCGGATGTCAGTTGCTCAGGCTGAGTGGAAAACATTACCCCAGACTTGCAGTTTTTCCTCCCAGTGAGTTCTTAGTCCATTCCACTAATTTAGTATGTATCCCTAGAAAGAAAACTGTAGGAGGAGAAGAAACAAGACCTGAAGCTAAAAAAAGTAAACACCAGACTATCTTGATCTAATAAATGCAACAGATTTTGTGTTTGAAGGCTTTGATAATTCTGTTTCGTTGCTTCTTTTTAGTTAAACAAGGCATCCCTCACAAACTTGCAGTGAGGGAGATGATTTTGGAAGCAGGAGATGTGCCTGTGCCACTTATTGGTTGTTGGTTAAAGGAAAGCCCCCCTCTATCACTTCGCGCCAAAAAACCAAAAAAGGCTCTTGCAGGAGATAGAAGATATTTCAAGCTGAAGTTCTGGTCAGCTTTTTGTGTGGTCCTGGATTGCATTGCACTGGGCTTCTCCCCATGCAAAAACTGATCGAAATTTATCTTAGAAGGAAGTTGCAGTACTTGGCTGATGCGTGCAATGAAAAGTGCCATTGCTGTCTCAGTATGCAGAGGTAGCAAGCCAACTAAGTATGGAACAGGGTTTTAAAGTTGTAAGTGCAGTGTAAAACAGGAAAACATTTTCAAGCATCTTCAGAATACTCCGATAAGTAATTGCTGCCAAGAGTGATTAACCCTTCTAGGGTTTCAGACAAATTCAGGAAGTCAGGGACAAAGCAGAATGTGTGCTTCCAGTCAGAGAAACTGCTGCATTAGCAAATCATCCTTCACTTTAATAGCCCAAGGCATACAGTGACCCTGCCTTTCCACATCCAAGAGAAGGGGTCTCTCAGATGCAACTGTTTTCCAATATTGCCTGTTAGAAACTTCTGAGGGTGGAATCTATACCTATTCCTTCTTTCCAGGATGTTGTTTCTCACAGCAAAAAGCTTACCAAGAAGAACAAGGAACAGCTCTCTGACATGATGATGCTCAACAAACAAAGGGGAGGTTTGAAAGCACTGAGCAAAGAGAAGAGAGAAAAGCTGGAAGCCTATCAGCATCTGTTCTACCTTCTTCAGGTAAACAACTTCTTAGGATGCTCAGTAACCTTTTGTCATAGAGGCTTTGCTTATGCACTGTAGTTTTCATAGAACCACTAAGGTTTTCCAAGCTTAGTGGTTTTCCAGCCTTTGAGGTCATCAAGTCCAACTGAAAACTAAGGTGGCTCAAAACAGTTGCTAGCATCACTGGAGGGTACATGCACGCTAAGTAGTTTTTCTTGTTGTTGTAGACCAACCCAACCTACTTGGCCAAGCTAATTTTTCAGATGCCTCAAAACAAATCCACAAAGTTCATGGATTCTGTCATCTTCACCCTGTATAACTATGCATCCAATCAAAGAGAGGAATACCTGTTGTTGCGACTTTTCCGAACAGCACTGCAGGAAGAGATCAAGTATGTGGTAGCATATGGCATGTTCTTGCTGTTGAATTGGTTTCGGCAGTTTCTCAAATCGAGGAAGTTTTCATGTCAAGTCTCATGCTAATATGCAGATAATGCTAGTCTGTCCCTTCATTGTCCTCTCCCCATTTCATACCTGTTAGTATAGTCTATGAAAGAGGAATCAAGTATGTCCATTGAGGATGAGGGCTTTGTACTTCAATCGAGACTTTATTGCTCTACATGGCACCTACTTTTGATCTGATGTGAAGCCATGCTAAGATTCAGTCTTATCTCAATTCTCTAGTGTCTGATCATAAACACCTCCAACAAACTGCAAACTCAGGCTTTACAAGCCAGGGAGAGAGCTAAATCCAAGCTCTCTGGTTTCCAAACGTTGATGAGGAGTCTGAAAACAAGAAGCTTTATTATTTGGCTTTGCTGTTTCCTGTCACTGTTAGAAACTCTGGCTGTCTTCAGGCACATTTTGTTAGATTGGTTAGGCCTTAAGAGCTTGATGTTACATGCCTTCAGTTCTTTACCTGTTCTTTACAATGCATAACTTGCTGTGAGGAAGAATGCTCAGTGAAATTTTTGAGGAACTACTCTTAAAGTATTTTGGCAATGCTTTTAAAGCATGAGGATGGTATAGATCCTGAAACAAATAAGTTCTAAAGAAGATTTTTTTTTCCCCACCCTTAATGCTTGGAATAGTAGTCCAGGGAAACGTAGATGCTGACAGAGTTATGTATACTTCATGTTTCATGTAAATTCTTTCTTCTTCAGATCAAAAGTAGACCAGATACATGAAATTGTGACTGGGAATCCTACTGTTATTAAGATGGTGGTAAGTTTCAACCGTGGTGCCCGTGGTCAGAATGCCCTGCGGCAGATCTTGGCACCGGTTGTGAAGGAAATAATTGATGACAAATCACTTAATATCAAAACTGATCCAGTGGATATTTACAAGTCTTGGGTTAACCAGATGGAGTCTCAAACCGGAGAGGCCAGGTACGGGACCTGCTAATACTGTATTTTTCTAAACATTGCTTAGCTGCTTTGCATTGCTCGGTTATGCATTCAAAACCATCCTTGGCTCCATTGTGTGCATCTATCCAACTGATACTTTTCTGTCTCCTCAAGATGGCTTTCATCTGAGGGTTCTAAAGATCATACTCTGGTGGTGGTAGTGCTGTGAGGCTACTGAAAGGGAATGTCAGGAGATGGAAGAAGAAATGCTCTTTGGTGTTTTCCTATATTGACTTGATAGTTAGCTATGAGATGCCCTCTAACCTAAAAGAATTCATGGTGAGGAAAAGTATTTGCGAATCGCTTCCACATCAGTTCATGTTACAGGTAGCCCGTGCAAACAGCTGCTATTTGCAAGCCATCAAAACCTCTTTTACTGGCAAAAAGCACGACATTGGAGTTTTCATAGTCCTAAAATCCTTCTAGTAAATATCAGCTACTGATGACAGTTGTATGCAACATGATTTTGTGTCATTCTGGTTTCTTTTTCTCCCAGTGCTTTTGATTTCCTAGAACTGGAGGTTTCTGTTGTGCTGTTGGGGTTTTTTAACAAACTTAAAAAAAAAAGGCAAAAGCCATACAGATGAGTGTTTCTCCACTTAAAACGATCTGCAGTCGTATATCTTTGTACACTTCATACAAAATTCTGCATGTGTTAAAAATGCTGGCAAAGATGTGTGTTCAGATTCTTCTCTGTACATGAGATTTAGGATGCGCTTTATGAATTACCAGCTTCATCTGTCTTTGTTCACTGGAATGCTATGCAGTAGTTTCAACTGAAAGTACCACTCTGTGTTGTGGTTGGTGCTTTTATTGCTCAGTGTGCATGCTGTATAAAAAAGGTTTGGTTTTGAGTTATCTGAGCCTTTTCTCACAGGGACCATTGCAAGGGAAAGTAAAGGAAGTAAAAGAAAAAAATTTCTGCTCTCACATTACCTAGAAGGTTAATTAAAGGCAATGCATATCTCTTCTCAGTGAATATAAACTTGTTTCTGGATCAGGCTATAAATTCTTGAAATGTGCTAGTCTGAGTAGTATTTGCCTTTATATGTTTGACTTTTTCAAATAGCAAACTGCCGTACGATGTTACGTCTGAACAAGCTCTAAGTCACGAAGAGGTGAGGACGCGCCTGGATGCCTCAATCAGAAACATGAGGACAGTGACAGACAAGTTCCTGTCTGCCATAGTTAGTTCAGTGGACAAAATCCCGTGAGTCTGATGTACCACAGCATTATCCCTGGCAAGTTGTTGGTGGGTTCCTGCTTGCAGCAGTCTTACTTGGCCTTTTCTTTCTCTCAAAGTTATGGAATGCGTTTCATTGCTAAGGTCCTAAAAGACTTCCTGCATGAGAAGTTTCCTGATGCTGGCGAAGATGAGCTTCTGAAGGTGAGGATCTGAACACCCTTGTGAATGATTGTCAGCCGAATTGGCTGTGGCACGCACGTCTCATTCTTCTCTTGTTTTGGGTGTATGTGTAGAGAGGAGTGCATGTCATCCTATATAAAGCTTATTTATTTACTGATAGAAAATATTTCACGTCAGGCTATTGATGTTAGCTTCAGATACATCACCTGAGATTATAATACATTGCTTAGAAGGAGGTATCCTGTTGCTTCAGCTTTGCTTTAAATATCTTAGGCATTTGATCTTTTTGATTTCTTGACTTGGGTTACTGTTGCTCCTAGAAAGTGAACCTTGGTTTTACTAGTATGGTCACAGCCAGCTGCTCCTTCCCTAAAGAGACAAGCTAAAAAGTCTGTATGCAAAATTCTGATATTCCTAATTCCCCTATCTCTAACACTCTAGAATAGTTTGACAGCAATATCTGGAGAGTCACTTCCCATGATGTCTAGTCAGTTTTGTATTTTGCATTTCAATTAATTTTGAGAACTAAAAAGATCCTAATGGAAGGTGCTCTCAAATGAATATAACTTTGGGGTCTTCATTGAAATTTCTTTGGTTTTATGGCGTTTAGTAGTTGTGAAAAGCCATTATGCCCCTGAATGCTTTACTTTTTAATAAAACAAAGTTTGGTTCTTAGAATACTTAACAACGTCTCTTTAAACTTCTCTGCCTCCACTTCATTACAAAATAATTGCCAATCTGAATGCTGTTTTCTTCTCTCTTCTAGTTCTGTGCTTTCCCATTTTGAGACATCGATTCTTTCTGTGCAGGTGAATTCATTTCTTCCATCTGTAAATTTAGGTGGAAAACTGCGGTTTTTGTTGATGCTCATGGAAACAATGTAACTGTCCACATGGAAGTCAAAACTGCAGTTGCATGCAATAACTAGTGGTAGAATTTTTTGGCAACTAAAGATACCCATGTAATATGCTACTCTTTTCACCCTGCAAGTTCAAAACTTATTAATTCAGTTTCTTTCACAGATTATTTTTTTTTTCTTACTGTTGGTAGTAAACAGCCTTGACTGTTATCATTCCATGGCATAATCTGTAAGATTGCAGCAGGGGGCTTGCATGAAACAGTTACCAAAATATGACCTTACTGAAAGCAGTTGTTAACTTTTGGGACTGCTTAGCAACAGCTGTTTGTTCAGACTCCAATCTGTGCTGTGCATTTAAGTCACATGGCAAGCAGGTGAAGCCCAGATTCAGTGACCTGGCCTTCTGCAAATGAGCATGTGATATGAGAACTATGGCTTTAGATCAGCATCTTGGGTTAATTCCTTTCAATTGCTGGAATTACTTTTGGCAAAATACCAAATACAGGTTAGAATTATCTTTGTGAGCATATGGATAATGTGATAATGTTTATTTGTAGTTCCTTGAAATTTATTGCTGCTCACGTTTGACTAGGTAGATTGGGGTTTGTGCCTGAACATGTTGCTGGCTTGTAGAAGAATTATTCTGAAAGAGAAAAGGGCTTTGGAGAAGAAATGGAAAGTAATTTCCTCTGTTTAGCTTCTTGGTTTGCCATTCTTCCTCTCCCTTTTTTCTTTGTCAGAGATGGCAGCCAGTGCTGCCTGCTTCTGTAAGAATTAGCTCTTGTTCCATATTGAAAATGCGTTCTCAGGTTTCTCCTCTATACTGTGATCATTCTGCCCTCTATTAGACTGACTCAATTACATTTAATTCTCCTAACAGACTGTCTCGTGCTCATATCAGTAGTCCATTGATAACTTCTAGTATCTCCTGTCCATACCTTTTTAGAAGTTCTGAATCTTTATGCATAGGGACATCTGCTGCTATATTGTCCTGTGACTAGCAGTGCTCAGTCGTTCCTCTTTGTGTTGACAGTCTTAGTGCATCTTAATGTTTACGTTGGTTGTTTTGTTTTTTTTTCTTTTCACACTGTAGATTCTTTGGGATGGTACATGCTTCTATACAGCAGCACAGCAGAACCTTTGTCTTGGAAGGGGGCTTCTGACTTACAAGAAAACAATTTATCAAAGCACAGAGCAGTTTCAATAAAATTCAGTTGGGTCCTGTACTATTGTTTATTGATGTTTCTTCTCTACTCAACTTTTCCCAGATTGTTGGCAACTTACTCTATTATCGCTACATGAATCCAGCCATTGTCGCACCAGATGCATTTGACATCATTGACCTTTCAGCTGGAGGTCAGCTAACCACAGATCAACGCAGAAACCTGGGTTCCATTGCAAAGATGTTGCAGCATGCTGCATCCAATAAGATGTTCATGGGAGACAATGCTCATCTAAGCATCATTAATGAATACCTGTTGCAGTCCTACCAGAAATTCAGGTAGAAGACCGTAGCTAATTAAGTTGAGAAGTTTGGCGAAGGTAACATTGCAAGTATAAAGGGAAAATAATAAATTTATTTTGAAAATATCTCTGTCAAATATGCAAAATAAGAGATTTCACTGCCATAAGCATCAGTGGCAATGGCAGATATTTATGAGTGGTAGATTGTATGTTAATGAGATTGCAAAATCCGGTGTTTTGATTTAGGAGTTTCCAGAATAAAGGCTACTTTTGCTCTTATTTAGTGTGGTACTTTGGACATGGAGAACCAGAATGGACATACATTCTTCTGTCCCATGTGAACCCTGGTTCCACATGAAAATCTAGCAGTGCATTTATCTGTTCATGTAGTTGAAGTAAGCTTTTGTTCAAGTATTGTCTTCTTATACCTCTCACGTTTTAGAAAAAGGTAATCAGAGGTTGCTGGGGGCAAGGGGTGATAATGCAGTGGGAGCATGAGGATGTGTGAACAAGGTAACTGGAACAATAGAGTAGCCCTGTTAAGACTGAAAATGAGCAAATGTCAACATGGCCAATATCAATAATTGAATTTGCTAGATTGGTTGTGATGTGTTAAACTAAATCTGGCAAACTGTTGTATGTCATAATGTACCATAGTTTAAAGAGGAGAGACTATGTTTGTTACTAAGCTAATACTCTTGGTGCATCGTGTCACTGTTAGTGTCATACTGTTCTTCTCTTCTTTGTTGTGAAGACGTCTTTTTCAGGCTGCTTGTGATGTTCCTGAATTGCAGGATAAATTTAATATTGATGAATATTCTGACTTGGTGACTCTAACTAAACCAGTTATTTATATTTCTATTGGTGAAATCATCAATACACACACTGTAAGTATACATTAGTCTCAAGTTGCTCCTTGTAAGCAGTTTTTAGAGACAAAATGCTACTTCTGGCTGAAACACGTTACCAAATACAAGGCTGAAAGTTGTCTTGATTGTAGTGTGTGAGAGCTTGTTGATTTATAGAATCAAATCATTTCGTTATGGCTTCACTAAGTTTCTTTTGAAATCATTTGAGTATGTGATATTAGCACAGTTTTGAATGTTGATGTTGCTGCTTTGGATTTTAGTGAAATAAGATTTATTTTTTTTTCCTTGAAAGATACCAGCTTAGAGTAATGAAATTTTGATGTCTAGAAAAGGATGTATTTTTAACAACTTAATTATTTTTCTCTTTTTCTAGTTGCTCTTAGACCATCAAGATGCAATTGCTCCTGAGCATAATGATCCAATTCACGAGCTGCTGGATGATCTGGGAGAGGTTCCTACAATTGAGTCCTTAATAGGTGGTCTAGTTTATTCTGCTTAAGAAATATATGATGTCACCCTAAATGACTTAAAGTGCAATAAAGAAACTGTGCAGGCAGTCATTACAGGTCATTTGGGAGGATGCGCTCTAAAAAGCAGCAGCAGATTTGTTGCAGCTTGTCCCCTCTGCAGAATTTATTGCCCTGAAGCAAGCAGGGGTTGGGGTTCTTTCTCTTCTCCCCACCCCGCTGACCTCACCCCACTCTAAAAGTTCCTAGAGGACAGATGGTTATTTTGACATATTTTCTTTGTTCCGTTACATGGGAACCATTTCCCTGTGTTTGTGCCCCTGTTTCAACTTTTTTGCAAAGATCTGTCCTCCCTTCTGGAGGTGTTCCTTTCAGAGTAATATAATGAATATATTAAATGTTGCTTTAGGGATCTTTGGCATATGGACAAGTAACTTTTCCCTCCTTTAGAGCTTTTTCTCCAAGAAAATTAGAATTTTTTCCTCTTCTGGATGAGGGAAGAAGGAACTGACTTCACAAGTCTGTGAAACTCTTCTATAAACCTGAGCCACAGTTTAACTGCTTCTGGCTATAACAAACACTGGAAAGATGCACAAGTCTTTCTCCTTCTTCAATTTCTATGTTGCAGCTATTTGAAATTTGAAATCTAGTAGAGGGAAGGGAGGCAAACAGGCCCAGTTTTTGGAGGGGATGCTTTGACAGCAAACATTTACCATGAAGTCACTTGATGAAGAAGGTTGGAACCTTTTAAAGACATGATTGCTAGCACATTTTCCTACAAGCATGGGCAAAGAAGAGAACATCGCAAGTGTTACCAGAGCAAACCTAGATCTTGGATCTAGCTAGAACTTGCTCTCCTTCTCCATTTAATTTTTCCTGTGTACATTCTGTTGCTGTGGTTAATATTTCAATCTTTCTGCAGCCCTTTAAAAACCGGGGGAACTTCCTAACAACTCTGGTGAAAGTTCACACGCAATTAGAGCAAGAAAATTTCTTTTTGACAGGATAGCTTACTTTGTTTAATAGAAGATTACAAGGTTAGTTACCAACAAGGGCTTTGCTCTTAGCTTGGAAGATTAATTCTACTGAGGACATGGACATAGGGACATCACCATGTTTTATTTCTAAAGTACTTTTGGCAGTTCAGCTACTCTTCTCACTAGAGAGTTGAGATACTAAGCTACAGTGTGGAATATACATGAATCTTTAAGGTGTACGGTGTGGCGATTTTGTGATGCTTTTCTGGCCTGTACATTCTTTCAGATTTGTTAAGCAAAAGTCTGTATCATACTGAAGATGATGTCTTAAAAAGTTAGTTTTGGCTTTTGAAGTGTCCGTTTGATAGTATAGGAAGTCATCTAGTTTTTCTGTAGTCTGTAATACGGGGAAAAATTACAAAGCCCTAGCAGTCAAGAACGTGAAGAATGTGATTTAATCTGTAAATTCTTTCTGCTTGGCAGGGGAAGGATCTGGAAATGTTCATGACCCCAACAGGGAAACACTAGCAAAGACTGAGGTTTCTCTCACACTCACTAACAAATTTGATGTTCCTGGTGATGAAAATGCAGAGATGGATGCGAGGACAATTCTGCTGAAGTAAGTAAGGGTTGCTACCTGGTATGTTTCTCAAAAGAAGGAGCAACTGGAACTTTCACAGTTAATCTGCATGTAAAAATAAGAGAAATGTGGCATAACTTAAAAAAGGTGGGACTGTTACTCCAAATACACTGAGCTTGTGGCTGTGTCCTTTTCAATGCTGTGCCATGACTTTTAATAGATGAAGACTAATAGCCTTTTTGAGAAATAGAAGAGTTATTAGTCTAATGGAAAGAGAGCAATGGGCTGTCAGGGTTTTCATTATTGCCAAACTCTTTATTCTGGTGAACTTTTTACTAATATTGACTCTTGGCCAGACTGAAGCAAATCCCTGTTGCTGAGATGGATAGAGCAGTGCCCTGACATTGAGATGCATATTTACCTGCTCTGATGCATTCCTGCTCAGATGCTGGAATAATTGAAAATTCTTCAGGTCAGCTTGTACTTGGCCTAGACAGAGCAGTGATCTCCTAGAAGAAAATTTTATCTCCAAAAATAACTTCAGCTGAGCTACTTAAAAGATACATCAGTATTTCCCTACCCACCAGAAGAAGGTGACATTGATTTCAGATGTAAAGATTTACCAGATGCACTGGTAGTCATCTAAGTTGTGGATGATGAGGAAGGTGTGTGCAAGTGGTGCACTTTGTGTGATGCCAGAAATAATTTCATCCTGATTGCAAAGTATCGAAGATGCTATTTGATTTTGTCGTGTGGCTCAAGGACAGAAGTGCCTCAAAGTATGCTCTGACTGCAGTTATACCAGCTGACATCAAGGAATGACCCTGTCTATCACCTGATTGGAGTCAGGGATCTGCTTTGTTTCTGTTACTGTGGATGTAAGAATATAACCGTTTGGAGTTTTTTGATACCTGTTACAAAGCACTGAAGCGCACTTAACAAATGGATAATATTATAGACCTTTTCTGGTTGTACAAATTTGCTGTGGTTATCTGCTTTATCTTTCACCTTGAATGCAACTTCTGTGGCCCACATGACAGTACTGGGGTTACCTGGGAATATATGAGGTAACATCCTTGCTGTTCAAGGGAGTACTAAGGAGCAAGTTGTATGTATTACATAGAGGAAGCTTTCAGGGAACTGGCTTCCAACGAGTCACTGTCAGAAAAGTAAAGTGCTTCTCAGGGTTCTGGTCTGCTCTAGCCTAAGACTTGCCTGAGTGCTCATTCAGTGATAATCTGACTTTAGGTAAATCAGTAAGGGTGGTATTCGTGTGGAATAGAACAGTATTGAAGGTCTTTCTGTTAAAGTTTTTTCTCCTGTTCTTGATTTCTTTGCAGCACAAAACGTTTAATTGTTGATGTAATCCGCTTCCAACCAGGGGAGACGCTGACTGAAATCTTGGAAACTTCAGCTACCTTAGAGCAAGTATGAAGTTGTTTATCAGCATTGGTTTTAGACTAGAAAATTGTCATCCATCTGGATATATGCGGGTATACGTGGGAATCTCCATTTAAGTATTGCAATGAAGCTGTCTCCACTGATGGTGGAGCAGGGTGTAATGACAATAAGGTATATAATGGAGGCAAAGTGTATGTGTTGATCTTATTCCTCCAGTAGTTGAGAGAAGCTGTTTATGTAGAAGACCATTTCAGATGGCAGGTAGGCTTCTGCTGCTTCCCATGTGTGGAATACGTTCATCAAAATGCATTCATTGAAGCCAGTATGGGAGTCACAAATTTATCCTATGTTATGCCAGAAGTCAGACAGTCTGTTTCTGCTTCTTTGTCACCTTTAAAATTGATCTGCTTATGAACTTTTTAATTCTCTGTTTTTATAGGAAGCGGACCATCATAGAGCCATGCAGAAACGGGCCATTCGTGATGCTAAAACTCCTGATAAGATGAAAAAGTCTGTCTCTGCAAAGGAAGATGGCAACTTGAAACTTCAAGAAAAAAAGGATAAAATCAAGGCGGGCCTGCAGAAGTTGACAGAACTGGGGACAGCAAATGCCAAAAATAAATACCAGGAACTAATCAATGACATTGCAAAGGTAGTATACCATTTAATGGTTTCCTAGTAATCACAGTGGACTTTTCCCCCAGTTTGCAGTGTTGTGAAACTGGCCTGGGTTGTCAAGAGGAGTAAGGTTTGTAGGAGCTAATTAAACCTACCTTTTGGCACAGCATTTCCATGTCTTGGCATCTGGGAAGTCCTTTATATGATGTTTCTGTTCTCTCAAATGACTGCATTACCAGGTTCTCAGGTACTTTAAGGAAAAACTTAGTAGCTTGGAGGGGAAGTCCTGATGTGTGATCTTTTTTTCTGCTCCATTTTGCTAATTGAAATAGTACCTCTACAAACTTGTTCACCTAAGGAAGTTTTGCCTGTAACTTTAATGCGTCCTGTC
Source organism: Campylorhamphus procurvoides (assembly GCA_013396655.1). Classification (NCBI taxonomy): domain Eukaryota; kingdom Metazoa; phylum Chordata; class Aves; order Passeriformes; family Dendrocolaptidae; genus Campylorhamphus; species Campylorhamphus procurvoides. The sequence continues at coordinate 1,002,126 of WBMV01003906.1, forward strand.
TGTTATTTTTATTTGAATGTACCTAACCTAAATGCTAAGGTGGGGGGAGCTGAGAAAAACTTTCAGAAGAGATCCAATACTGTTTTACATTGCTACGGTGACGATGTATTTTATATCACATGTTTACTGAAACACTATTTAGGAAAAGTTACGTAAGTAAACAGACTAAATAATTGCCTTTAGGGATTTTACTAGAATAATCATACTATGGATAATGTGGATAATAAAATAGCAGTTGATGAATGCATGGTATTTTTGTTCAGGTATTAAAAACAACTGATGCTTAATGGCTTACTAACAAAGAAAAATAACCAAGTCTGTGTGCTGCTATCGTTGTAGTTGTGATTTGTAAGATAGTTTCCTATCCAGTGGTGGCAAAAATGCTGCTTTCCTTTATATCATATGCTGTCGGTGCTTACTCTAGTCATTGTAACTAAGACAGCATTGAAGTTTGAGAAGGCAACAAAAGGTTCAAATATACCGCTCTGTGGAGTTGGCTAGTTCCACAAACAGTTGTCACAGAGAAGAAACTGTGACCCTTAAACTGGGACAAGTGCTTGTAGCAGGAAGCAAGACTAAGCAAAATGAAATGGAGTGTTTCAAATACTCTGTGCTCTGGGCCTGAGCAACTGGAGAGCTGGAATGACTGTTAAAGTCTCTGCCTGTCTTTCCCTGTGGTGTAGGATATCAGAAATCAGCGTAGATACCGTCAGAGAAGAAAGGCGGAGCTCGTGAAGCTGCAGCAGACCTACAGTGCCTTGAACTCCAAAGCTACATTTTATGGGGAACAAGTAGATTATTACAAAAGTTACATAAAAACCTGCTTGGATAACCTGGCCAGCAAGGGCAAGTAAGTATCTGGGAACCATATTATGACAGAATGGTTTGGGTTGGAAGGAACCTTAAAGACCACCTAGTTCCAGCCCCCCTGCCATGGGCAGGGACATCTTCCGTTCTCCCAGGTTGCTCCGAGCCCTGTCCAACCTGGCCTTGAACACTTCAAGGACAGGGCAGCCACAGCTTCTCTGGGCAACCTGTGCCAGGGCCTGCCCACCCTCACGGAGCAGCTGTTCACTGCAGTTCTTTGAGTGTAACCGTCTGGTCAAGTCCTTATCCATCAAGCAATCCATCCATCAGATTCGTGTCTCTCCAATCTAGAGACAAGGATATCATGCAGGAGAGTGTCAAATGCTTTTCACAAACTGAGGTAGATGATGTCAGTCACTCTTTTCTCATCCACAAGTGCTGTAACTCTGTCCTAGAAGGCCACAAAATTTGCCAGGCGTAGTGACTGTCACCAGTCACCTCCTTGTTTTCCATGTGTCATACCATAGTTTCCCAGGAGGATCTGCCAGTCACAGAGGTGAGTCAGACTGGCCTGTGGTTTACTGGGTGTTCCTTTTTTCCCCTTTCCAGTCAGTGGGAACTTTACTGAACAGCCATGTTTTCTCAAATATAATGGATAGTGGCTTATCCACTTCTTCCACCAGTTCCTTCAGGACTCACGGATACATCTCATCAGGGCCCATGGACTTGTGCACCTTCAGGTTCCTTAGATGGTCTCAAACCTGATAATCTACAGCAAGTGGTCCCATGGCCCTAGAAGTGCTTCTTACAGAAAGCATGCATTGCTAAGAAGAATGGTAATGCCAAAGCTCAAAGCTCCTCAGAAAGCTCTTTTACCAGTGGTAGTTTTAGGGAAGGGGTCTCAGCAGCAGCAGGAAATTGCAGGAAGAAGTCAGTGCCATGAATGGGGTCTGAAAGACAAAAGACTTTTTGGTCCTTCTGGGAGAAGAGTGTAGAGAGTCCAGGGGGTATGAAGAAGGTTGCCCAGATAATGCAAATGCTGCTCAGTCAGCCTGTCATCTTTCTTGGGAACAGAGAATGAAAGTAACAGTTACCTACAAGGAACCATTGATCACAAATTGTCCTCTCTTTTATGCCAAATGCAGTCCGTTGTTATAATGCTAGACAACTAAGATTTTCTGGAGGCAAAGAAAGGAAAGTGTTGGCTTCCCCAGTGTAATGTGGGAAGAGTAATTGCTAGTGAAAACTGAGGCAAGAACGTTGTTGAGTAATCTCAGCATTCTCCATGTCAGTTGTCACTGGATTCCCTTTTGCCTAATGATAGATGGTACTGTTTTTTTATGAAGTGGTTATGTTTTGGCAGGTTTTGTTTTGGTTTGGGTTTTTTTTGGTTATTTTTCTGCTCCTCTAGCATGTTATTGGTAAATAGTAGAAGTCAAAGATCTGATCTGACTACAAATGCTTTGTAGATAAACTCACTAGTAGAAATATATCATCATCTATTGTCTGCATTAGTCATAGTTCATTAGCAATACTTATTCTATCCCCTCCTTCAAATAGGATTAAATGTTTGTTCAAAATCTCTTTGCTCATTTGAGTGACCTTCTTATTTGGTTGGTTTGTCTTCTTTTTCCTTTTTTTTTCACCCTAGAGTCTCCAAAAAGCCTCGTGAGATGAAAGGCAAAAACAGTAAAAAGATTTCTCTAAAGTACACAGCAGCTAGACTTCATGAAAAGGGTGTGCTTTTAGAGATTGAGGACCTGCAAGTTAACCAGTGAGTATCTTGAAAACTTTTTAGAGCTAAATAACATTTTTGGAGGAAGAGGAAAATAGGTATGTTGAATTCTTGTCTATTTCTTGTAATTAGTCTAGGTGCTGATAGCTGAGGAACAGAAAATCCAGTATCTGTTTGAGATTGTGTCAGATCGTCTTGCAATTTTATTGTTGGAATTGTTCTGCTGATTGAGGCTGGCATCCAAAAGGCCAAGAAACCTTGCATAATGATTGTTTTTCAGTTGTCTTTTTCTGACAGAAGCAAAGCAATTCTTTGATTGAGAAGTGTAATGGGATTTAAACATGACATCCTCTTCCCGCCCACCCCTTCTCTGTCACCCCCACAGTTATGGAAGGGTACCTGTTTAGGGGAATTGCTACTATGGTTAATGGCTTTCACTGCTGAAAAATCAGCTTAAATGCCAGCTTGAGTTTCTCCAGCTATGGCTTGCTAGCCTTGAGAAGTTGGTCTGTCTTCTATGGAAAATAGAGAAGCTGCCTGTGACTAGAATTTTTTCTACCAAAATTGAAAAATTCAACCAAATTGAAAAAATATTCTATATTTTTATTTTGTACTTGGCGCACTAAATGAGGTGCGGATATGCAGCACTAAAGTAGACTGTTTAGACTGTACAGGCTAAATACTAAATTGTAGTATGCTTGTGTGAAGATGTGATCCTACCAGATGTAGAATTTGTTAGGCTTCTGTTCATTGTTGTATTGAGTCTGGTTGGCTTTTACAGTCTCATTCCAAATGGGGTTGTAGAATAAAGAATTGAGTAGAATTATTAGAAGTTTATTTCATCTCATATAGTCCCTCCTTGTGATTTTTCATTTCTCAAATTTTGTAGGTTTAAAAATGTTATCTTTGAAATCAGTCCGACAGAAGAAGTAGGAGATTTTGAGGTAAAAGCGAAATTCATGGGGGTACAGATGGAAACCTTTATGTTACATTATCAGGTAAGAACTGTCCTCTTTAATAGTGGCATGTAAGTTCCCCTTGCCAGACTCTTCATGAAAATAGCAATGGTGTGTTTCTACCCAAACAGTCTGAAAAATGCTTCCAAGAATGACCCATTTGTTGCAGATACACCACATATGGGGGATTCAAACTGCTTTTTTTCCTTCACTGATGAAAGCCTGATGTCAGACTGTGTTCTTAGTTACATTTACACATACATGAAACAAACACTTCCATTTTCAACAATTTCCTGCTGCAGCAGAGAGATTGGGAGCCTATGGCAGCAGTCAGCTGGGCTTGGGTGTGATGGCTTCAGCCAATCAGCATGTATTGGTATTCTTCCTTGCTAACCTACGTGTACCAGTTTCTTTGCAGTTCTTAGGTGCCCTCAACCTTTACTTAGGTCAAGTTAGCAGAACAGGCATGCCAGCTGACCTTTTCCCAAATAGTTCCTTGTTTTTTTTCTCATGCCATTAATGTTATGCCTGGTATCTTTGTCCCCTTCTTGCACTTCTGTCTTCACTCATCCCCCACCCATCTTGCTCGTCATTAGGTTTAACTGTGGATGCCTCAGGGATCTCAAAACAGATTGTGTGCAGGAACATCCATGCCACCTAAGTGGTTGCTGGGATGGCGAGCTGCCTCACACCTGTCGTATGCTTTTAGGGCTCCCCTGGTTCATTCCGGTTCCTACTCTGTCAGAGCTTGTCGTGAACTTCTTGGTTCATGCGACTACCCAAGGTCACTGACCTTTGAGGAACGTGGTTTGCTATACCACTATGCCTTTGTAGGACTGGTTTGCAGATAAAGCAGATGTTCAGAGGGAGCAGTAGTGAGGGATCTGACACCATATGCACCCATCCACATACCCACCCTGTTGCCCTGCAAGAGCAGGATTGCTGAAAGAAATTAATTGCTGAGATAAATCAGTGCAGATACATTGTTGACAAAGGAAAGTATAACTAAAAGTACTGCCCACATAAACACCTGAAAGATTGAATTGGCATCATATACATAGTGGCAGAGATGCCATTTCTTTTTCTGCCCTAAACTGAAGTGCTCTAAGCCACCTCCCTGAGATCTGTGGCAATGAAAACTTTTAGAAAGTGACGCTGTGGAATGTCACAGTGTTTCATGGGTACCTGATACAGTTAGGCACATAAAAAACCCTTTCCAAATGGAAGAACAACTTCATGACTACTGTGCAAGTGAAAAAGACTGTATGTGAAGTTTGGCTTTTTTAGAATGGTCTTTTATTTCTCCTCTCCTAATTCTTTTTTAACAAACACAGCTTAAAAAAATGAAGATCTTAAATGCCCTAGAATGACTTTATTTTTCACTCAATAAGAGTGGATCATTAATGAGTCTCTTGGTTTTGTGTCTTACACCATGTACTTTTTGATAGATATTCCTCAAGATTCTGCTGTACTGCAGGGTCTTTTATATTTTCTACAATCTCCTGAGGATTCCTCACTCAATACGATATTCTCTTGGGTAGGATCTTTTGCAGCTTCAGTATGAAGGTGTTGCTGTCATGAAGTTGTTCGACAGAGCAAAAGTGAATGTCAATCTTCTGATCTTTCTTCTGAATAAGAAATTTTATGGGAAGTAACCAACCTCTGCCAGCTACTCCCCGTGGAAGGGGAGGTGAATAGAAACCTGCACGTAGAACTTTTAATGATGTAGCTATGTATTGGTATAGGCCCATGCTGTGCTATAAATACATCAAATGTATCATGAAGGAGGACTAAGAGCCTCTTGTGAAGTGACAGCCCTGACTGAGTCTGTAGGGAGTTGGTTTCTTTTTTATTTATAATCTTTGTCTTCAGCTTTGAAGATCTCCTTTAAAGAAGTTATTCTAGAATGTATTTTTACATGGGGTTGGGGATTAAACTAATACTAGAATATACTTAGGGTATTTGGTGGCTTTATTTGCCTGACTCTATGCTTTGTGAAGCTTGAATTCTTGTTGCCTATGAAAAGAAAACGTAGACATTGTGTAGTGGTCTGTTTACCTATTCCTGAAGCCAAAAAAAGGGTTGCAGGTTGTATCTGGGCTCCAGTTATTCTCAAGCAGCAATGAACAAAATAAAACATGCTCAAGGTCAAGGTTACTCATTTGTTTGTGAGCTGGCATGGGTAGGGGTGGCAGTGGCCACTTGCAGAGGTAGAACTACTGCAATTGGGAGAATCAGTAAGTGTTATAAATAGTTACTGAACTAGTCATGATTATGTACTACAGCCAACATAGAACAGCTTCAGTGTCTCATTTTTCTTGATTTGCTTCTCTTTATCGCACTGTAATAATTTACAGGTGGCCACTTAAATGAGGGATCATGGAATGTATTTACTAGTGCTTACAGATAAAAAGAAGCTTTTGGGGGAAGGGGAGGGAAGCTAAAAAATTTCATGAGACATGTTAACAATTAATGTTGCTTGCAAAGTATTTGAAATGTAAAAATAACTTTTTTTTCCAGTTTAGAGCAATATTCTATATATCTGTGTCTGATGCGATAAACATTAGGCTCTACCTGCAGACTTTTCAAAGGAAGAAGACTATCTCAAGTAGGTTAGCTTTTACAAACCATACTCAAGTTCTTGTGTTTTTTATTTCCCTGCGGGAGTTTTGTTTTGTTCTTTTTTCACCGTGGTGGTGGTGCTGGCTGTTCTGCTTTATCCAATAAAAATGCAGAGACTCTGAAAAAAAAAAAATTAATCTGACCCTTAAATTCATCATTTACTTCAGCTCTTCCCTCAGGTTTTTTTTTGCTTTTTTTTTAAGGGACATATCTCTTAATTGCAAATTTCAAGTTATTCATAGGTCACTTACGTTGCTTGTTCAGATTACTGTTCAGAGTTTAAATGAACTGTTTTATCTCTGATCTACACTGAGCCCGTGTTTTTCAGCTTAGATTTTCTCATGAAAGACACACCTAGTATTTGGCATGCCTGTGTCACTAAGTATAACCTATATTTATTTCAATTTGCTGGTGTTTAGACTGTATTTAAACATATACTAGTGTTGGTGCATGTGTGGCCCAACCCTGTAACAAAAATTACTTGCCATACCCAAGAAAGACCTTTATGTTCCAGATAATTTGAAACAGACAGAGATCAGAACAGGATTTCCACTGAAATCTGACAGAGGTTTGGAATGAGATCAAGTTTTTGCCTTGTTTTTTTTGGAGGGGGTTTTTGTTTGTTTGCTTTTTGTTTGGTTTTGGTTGCCTTTTCCCTTCCTGTTTTTTTTCTGCTGGCTGAGCTCTCACTGGTAGGACTGAGCTCTCCTTGCTGCCCTTTCCTGGGTAGAAGCAGCTGTAGGGCAACTCATGTGGCTGTTGAGCATACTGGGGTGAGGGGCAGCCCTGTGTCTGAGGGCTTAGGGCTCTCTCTCCAGGGGTGTCCCGTGGGTGCAGCAGTGAGGGCTGGCTGAGGAGGGAAACCAGGGTCAGCAGCAATTGGAGATGAAGGGGGAATGTGGCAGAGCGGGAGACGGGCACCATCCTGAGACAGGATGTGAGGGTGGCAGGATTGGGCTCATCTGGGATCCTCCCAAAAAAGGAGGTTGCAGCCCAAAAATG
>WBMV01003907.1:192-21036 GCA_013396655.1 Campylorhamphus procurvoides
TCCTCTTGCAGTGGCAAAACAAAAAAGGGGGAGATGGACATATATCTCTTTTAGAATGGGTATTTCTCCCCTCTCAGCCACAGAAATCGATCTTAACCCGCTTAGAGCAGATAGAGGATATCATACGTAAAGGCTGGACACGTGTTATTGCTGTAGCAGGAGTGGAGCCAGATTTTATTCATTTACCTATGCAGAAGATTGATTTAGAGTGGACACTCCGTCACTCCCTCCCGCTACAACTTGCCTTGCTGGATTATCCTGGTTCTTTGTCTACAACTTTGCCAAAGAGCAAGGAGCTGCAATTTCTTTCATCCCAGAGATGGGAACCAGTGTGTCATCAATCTGAGAGACCTCTACAGAATGCACGAACTGTATTCACAGATGCAGGAAAAAGAACACGTAAGGCTGCAGTAGTCTGGGCCTCTGGGGAGGCTGGGACATGGAACAGTCACATATTGACTGCTGCAGCTAATGACTCATTACAGACACTGGAATTGGCTGCTGTTTGTTGGGCAATGTCTATTTGGATACACGAACCACTGAATGTGGTCACAGACTCATTGTATGTAGCAGGAGTTGTGAGAAGGATAGAAGATGCCGTGCTACGTAGATCATCTAATGAGCGATTAACTCAGCTGTTTCAGCAATTACAGCAGGCCATAAGGCAGCGCACTGCACCTTTCTGTGTTATTCATGTTAGAAGTCATCAGCTAGATGAAGGTTTAGGAGAAGGAAATAAGGAGGCTGACCGGCTAGTTAGTCTGGCCGGGGCACCAGCACCTGTTAGTCAGTTTGAGATGGCTAGGATGTCTCATTCCCAATTCCATCAGAATGCTAAGGGGCTAACACGACAGTTTAATGTTAGCCTTGGTGAGGCACAAGGTATAGTGAGAGCATGTCCAGAATGTAGTAATCATGGACCTGGCCTCGGGGTAGGAGTGAATCCAAGAGGTATGAAAGCCCTAGAGGTATGGCAGATGGATGTTACTCATGTAGCAGAATTTGGGCGCTTGAAATATGTGCATGTAACAGTGGATAGTTTTTCAAAGTTCGTATGGGCCACTGCTCAAGCAGGGGAAAAGACACTGCATGTAAAAAGACACCTCACACAATGTATTGCAGTGATGGGGGTCCCAGAAATTCTTAAGACTGATAATGGCCCTGCTTATGTCAGTGAAGGAATGCGCAAATTTATGCAGCAGTGGAACATCAAGCATGTGAGGGGGATCCCTAATTCACCAACAGGACAGGCAATAATAGAGAGAACGAATCGTACTCTCAAGGAGTACCTTTCAAAATTTAAAGACATATCAGACGTTGCTGAGCGCCTGAGCAAAGTGCTGTTCGTGCTAAACTACCTGTGTGTATTTGGGAATGAAGAAGCACCCCCTGCCGTCCTGCATAACAATGCCTTACAGTCACGACAGGTGGTTACAACAGAGATGTGGGTACAGTATCGAGACCCGAAGGATGGGTTATGGAAAGGTCCTGTAAAGGTGCAATTTAATGGACGAGGATATATGTGTCTGTCTACTCCTACAGGTCCTCTGTGGGTACCAAGTAAGTGGACCAAAGCTGTATTAGGACCTCAGGCCACCAACAATGGCCGGGTGGATAATAACTAAAGTGAATTCCAGCTTAAATCATACTACATGGTGGCAAGGTCAATTAATTATGCCATTAAATCAGACCATGATTGGTTCAGTTTTGGAACACACTTACTAACATCTAGCTTCCCTTGCTGCACCGACAGGAGCAGCAAGAGCCTTGCAGTTAGTCAGAACATTAGGGTGTAGGAAGCTAAGCAGATGAATTTAATCTCTAGAATGATTGAAGAACTAATCACTGATGTAGAGTATTAGGCACGCAGTTTTGCAGATAGAACAGCTATAGATTTTTTGCTATAAGATCACGAGTGTGAATAGTTTGAGGAACTGTATTGTGTGAATTCTTTGATTATTTGGTATACAAAAGCTTGGAATCATCCGGATGATTGTTTATTTAGTTAAGCATAGAATAGTGATGTTTAGTTGTTATAATATTAATAATAGTACCGGTACTTTATATATTGTAATGCTTGTTAAGAGATGTGTTTTAAGTTACTCTTTTCATATGTATAGTGTGTGTAGTTTGTATTTCTGGTAAGCATGAATCAAGTTTAGAACCAGAAATTTTGCAATTGGCCCTAGGCAAAAATGTTATAAAAATTGTTGATGGATTTGTACTATGAATTTGGCAAAAATTTGGAAGCAAATTTTAAATTAGGTAACTCTTAAATATGTCTCATTAAACCTTGGGAAAAATCTACAGCAAACATGCTTCATGATTACCATACAGGGCCAGGTGGTTTTGCTAATTGTTGTAGTTGTGTTATTAAGATGCCTTTCTAATCAGTCTATTGCGAAGGCGCCTGCAATGGACTGTCTGAGACATTTTTTTTAACACAAATAAAAAGAAAGGGGGAAATGTGGGAACCTGCTGGCTCTGTGAGTCTCTTGTGAGAGAGAAAGGGAGTTTTTGGCCTTGGCTAAAACTCTGTGTGCTCGTTAAAATAAACACCTGCAGAAGCTGTGGGAAACACACAGCTCAAGTACAGAGAACGCAGCCTGTAGCTAATAGCCAATGAGTATTTGTTTATGTGTGTTTGCACCAGTAATGTTAATGCACGTACTCTCAGGAATATTATAATTGTAGAAACTTCTTTAATAAAGGGAGCTTTGCAGTTAATCCACATTGGATCGTCTCGCATTGCTTCTAAGCCCGCAACCTCTGACATTATCTCACCCCTGATGGATCAGACCCTCACTTTGACAGGCCTGCAAGCAACACTTCAAACAACAGACATCAAAATTGCAACTACTAGGTTTCATCACTGGATCCAACGGGTGGTGACTATCCATATCTTTCTGCTTTTATCCTTTCTTTCTTTTCCTTATGCATTTTCTGAAGTGTTATTTTCATGGTTTTATATTGCTACATAACTATAAATGATACAACCAAAATGACTAAATACTCTTTTCTTCTGAAACCAAATTGTTCCGAAATAATCCCTATATAGAGAGAGTTACAAACACCAATCATTCAGTGTCATTTCACTCTAATCGACCCCAAGGGTTTTATTAACAAGAACCTGTGTTACCCTTGCCTTCTGAGGTGGGTCATAACACAAGTTCTGAGATGAAAATTAACAACTGTGGAAAATCTGCATAGGAATTTAGAGTCAGCAACTGGTAGTCTGTACACCTCATGGGAGGCCTAGATTCAATAGAAGTGTGCTGCTCTCCCCATCAGAGCTAACCAGCCAGTGATGGCAGAGCCTGGTTAGACAATACTGTATTATTTTAATAGTCTCAGTCTCTTTCACATCTAATTCAGGCTTTTCTACTACAGCACTGTGTGGCTATATCTCTCAGTTAATTTCACAAGGGTTTATAGGGTTCAGTAGGAATGATACCTGGGTGAGAATTCTTTTTAAATTTATCCACTTAGGTGCTTTTTTTTAAAGGAAAGATCCTCACAGATTGTAACCTGAAATAGTGATGCTACAAGCACTTCAAAACTGCCCTCTAGAGCTAAGTGAAATTTTGATCTGCAAAGCAAACCTCTGTATTATACCCTCCAAAATCAAATAAAATGCACTATCTTCCTAGTGCGTACTATACAAATATTGACCAAAGGAAAAAAAGAAATTATAGTGTTCTGGTGTTTTACGACTGCAGTACTGTGTTAGCTAAAATTGAGCAAACAAGTATCTCGGTATAGTTGTTCAAAATATATTGCTACCATTATGAGCTATAAGTGTTAAAATAGATATATCAGACAGTTTTGGAACCACACTGAACTGCTTTACGTTATCTCTAGAGATCACTGAAAGATAAATATTAATATTTTAGCATCTGTACACATGTAAACAAATACAGTTATCCTTGAATATTAAGAGCTTTATATTTGCACAAAAAATGTGCAAGGATGTGCAGGATGTGGCACCATGACTCACAAAAGTTGAACCTGCAGGCAAATTCACAATTCAGTATGGCCTTCTAGTTACAGATGTGGGAAATCAACAAAGGCATCATCTCTGCTACAGCCCATGTTCACAGTCACAGATGGCACCACTCTTCCACCTTAGTTTTGCATCTCCACACCAAAGTGCAATCACACAGTTGATGATAGAACCAAAAGGAAGATTAATATCTGCATTTTCTTAAGAGATTTTGAAGTCTTCATTCATAGACATATTCAAAAGCCAAAGGCACACAGTTCTGAACAACTTGTTTTAGGCTTGAGCCTGCTCAAGCACAGGAGTTGGACCAGAGGACCTCCCCATATCCCTCCCAGCCTCAGCCATTTTGTATGATTCTGTGCTTTGGTCTGAATTCTAAAGCACCTGGGCTCAGCCCTTGTGCCAAACTCGTCCCATAGAATTCATCACCAAATAGCGTCTCACCAGTCCATAACGTTGTATGTCAGACATAATGAGAAGAAAAGATAAATTTATTGCAAACATCAACTGCAAGGGTGGTGGGGGCAGGCCCAGGAGTCCCAAGGGTTCAACTGGTGAAAGGAAATCAGCACCTACAACAACAGAGTCAGAAGTCAGAAAATGAACCCACAAAGGCAGGAACTGGCATAAGTTGGTTTCTCTCTCTCTGGGGAACACAGCTGACAAGGAGTTGTTTGCGGCCCAGTAGAGAGAGAGCTCTTGCTGGCAGTGGGGATGGGCTGGTTCTGGGACCTTTGTCTGGGGCCTATTGCCTCTGTGCCAACAGCAAGGCTCAGTGGAGAGGCCCTGGGGCGCTGCCATGGAGCTCTTGGCAAGCCCTGCTCAGCACCATCCCTTGCCAGCCCTTTCCAGGGACTTACAGCAGTGTTGAGATTGGGAAAGATGGACTGCAGAGCCTGGGACACACCTGGGCTTCTGGACCTGCAGGAGCTTCCTGCATTTTTCTAGTGCTCTTTTTTCTCTCTTCCTCTTCTTTTCTGGTTCACATTCCTTCTCTCCTGCCCAGGACTCTTTTCTGTGTCTTTTTCTACTGTGTTCGTTTTACTGTGAGGAGCCTGCAAATCTCTATACACAAAGTTTGATTACACAGACAAAGCCACAGCCTATCAGAGTCAGTTCTTGTTTGAACCAACATGAGCTCATTTTACTTTCTTGACTATGAAAAGCTTGTCACTCGTTCCATATGTGCCAGGGACTCTGCTGGACTTCCCAGTTTTCTCTGCCAGGCCTCTTATCTCACAATAGAGACAACTCTTCATTTCAAGTGTGACTAATTTTATTCTTCTTATGCAGGTTACACCTCTGGTTTTCTTCTTATGTTCCCTTCTATTTCAGAAAATCTATTGTTGCACACCTTGACTTTTCTCCTTCCTTACTGACAGATTTGTATGTCTTACCATCACTCCTCTGTTTTCAATGTTCTGGGGTACTCTTTTTCCTTCACTGCCCTATTTACCCATATTTTTTTTCTAAATTTCTTATCGCTTCTACTCTTATTATTTGTATCAGTCCAGGTAAATTACTCTTGCTGATACCAGACCTGATGTTCCATCTGCTACACTACTTATGTCTCTGTGGATCCTCTTCACCTTGTGTTCAGCCTTCATCTCTCAAATGATTCAAAGAAGAGCAGAGTGTGAAGAAGATTTTCACCAACTACTCATCATAGTTCTTCCCACTGAAGATAAATAGGCTTGTGTTCATCTCTCCCTCCATCAGTGTAAGAGTTTAAACCCGGAGTTAGATGTGCCTGCATCCCACCTCCATGAAAGAGAAGGATTTGGGGAATATAGAGGAAACTTGGGGAGACAGTTCCTTACCGCGAGATTTTCATGAATCTGCTGGACTGTCTGCCTAGAACTTCACAGAAAGAGAGAGTCTTAGAGAGGAGAAAAAATGGTGAAAAATAGTAAGAAAACAAAGCTATCAGGACAGAAATATATAAAATATTTAGAAGAGATATCTCTGAAGAGACATTTAGTTGAAGGCCACAAACACTCCAGCTGCAACAATAGGACATGGAGTGGGAAAGCATCCCTTCCCAGGAGCGGCAAGAGGACAGAAGTTGATTTATAATCCCAGAAATAATGGAAAACATAACAAAATGCTTGTAAGTAAACAACAGAGAAAGATTAAATGTTTCCCTTAACTTCCTCAAACTGTATTAACATGGTTTCTGAGTGAAATTACGCTGCTCAAAGTGGAGCAGGTCACTCCAAGGCAATTCATGAGCCAAACTCAAGGCTTCCCAAGTTGTTTTAATAATATGAAAGTGTTTGTATTTTGATCATGCCAGATTTATTTCTGAACAAGGAAAAAAAAAACCAACCCACAATGTTTGAAAGATTGAAGCCATTGTTTGATGTATATTGCACTGGGAAACTTGAGAACCTCAGGGGAGGGTGAAAAGCAGCAGCGATGAGAACTGCATACAGTTACAGTAGCACAGCACACCAAAGCTGTTTGAGAAGCCAAGTAAAAGCTGTAGTGGAGGTACCTGAAGGCTACAACAGGGGTCTTGACCCTAGCAAATACATTTTCCATGAAGCTCCAAGAGAAATTATCATGATTTAGAGGCCAAAAATAACCCATGAGAAGGAAAAGTAGAAAATAAGCTAGAAAACAACAAAAAAAAGGAGATTTGGTCCTTTTGGGTCTAATGCTATGTTTGTAATACCTGCACTCCTATCTACACCATTATTTCATGGAGAGACATAGATAAAACATTTCACTAGGCAATATGAGTAAAAATCTGAAAAATGCCTCAGATCCAGGTTTTCAAAGGTATCTATGGACAGAATAGTTACACTAAAAAAATCAGGAATACAGTGCTTTCATATCTCCCTTTTAAATTTGTAAGTGCCGTGTAGGTGACTTTCAAAGTCTTGCTAAGAGCCCAGCTACATTTAGTATTGACGTGCTGTGTAGAACATGGGCCAACAAGTCAGGAGCTTTTCAAAATGAAATGCAATTTCTTGTGTTCAGGGGTTACCAATTTTAATCCTTCCTGCACTGAAACAAAGACTGTTAGGGTCAAAAGCAGAGCTTAAAATAGTAATATATTCCAGCTTCAGGATTCTGCACAAATAAACAGAATCCTGAAGAACTATAACTTGTTTTGAAATTTCTACCAGGAAACTAAGCAAAGTGGACTTAAATTATAAATAATAAATAAAAAATATGCATTTTGTCAAGTTATGTTTTATTATGTTAAATCATGACAGTTAATAGTGGAATTAAAAAAATGCATTTTTGGATATTCTATGTAAGGTATGGCATCAATCTCTGATTTCAAAATTTTGTGATATATTTTTCATAAGGATGACTTTTAATCATAGTTGATGGCAGTTTTGAAGGTTAATACTGTTTGCGAAAGATATATCATGCTGGATCCAACAATCCTAGAGTGAAGAAGCTACTGTTGCTCCATGACCCCTGGTCCACAAAGCGAGGCTAAAGGCTTGTTTCCAGCAGGCACACACACCGCATGTCTGTATATGTATATGTATATGTATATGTATATGTATATGTATATGTATATGTATATGTGCATGTGTGTGTGTGTGCGCGTGGGTGGACACGCAGACCACACTCAAAATGCTCACCTGAAAATGGTCTGAGCAGCATACTGACCAGCCCACTATTCAATCAGACTTTTTATTCCTTTATCCCTTTATTTTCCCTCACCTGTTCCTCCCTAAATAACCTAAGTCCCTCTCAAAGGTTTCTCCCCTAAATATCAGCAAATAAGTTCTGAGCAATCCAAAACTGCTTTTTTCCTGCAATCCATACATGAGAGCAGCCACCGGGTCTCCATCTTCCTGCCATTGTCTTTCTGAGCTCCTTTGTGGGTATGTAGAAGAACTTTTATCATATAGCCTAACAGATAACTTAAATAAATGTAATGTGAAATGCAATTATGCTGGACAACACAGATGTAGAGATCCAGTAAAGTACTTTGTACAGATAAAGTAACATCTATTTTGAAAGCAAAAATATTTAATTATATTTTGTGGTTAGTATTCTCAAAAGTGGCTATATGGAGAAGCATTTAAATTGTCACAAATATAAACAGATGTTATGTATGTTCACACATGGATTTTGCTCTTGTATCACTAGGAGGCTCTATTATTGTGCTACCTTAACATTCACAGCAGAGGTACTATGCTGTGTTGTACCTAAGTTTTCAGAAATTCACATGCAGATTTATGTATCTCAGCACACAGCAGTCAGGTCATCACATTTTCAGCTTAAATACCACTCTTCAGTATTTCTGATTAATGAATTTCTCTTTAGTGTTCACTTTATCAACTACCTAAAATTTAAACCTTCTATCAAATCAATACAAGCTTTTTCAATGTTCATTATTCAACTCTCAAATGCTTTTCCTTCTTAATCGTTTTTTATCTGTCTTCCTTGGATGTATTAAGTACTTTGAACATGTGCTGTAAAGGCCCTAACATACAACAGAATTACTTTCCAAGGCTTATGTTTAAACTACCTTTCTTTACAATACTGTGTAAAATTCCCTGGAGTTGCAAATGGCAAAATAACTCTAGGATATACATTTGAACAACTTCTATGTCCCACTTAGATCACCCAGGACCCCTACAGGTTGCATGATCACATATACACCTTTATAAGTAAGTGGTTACCATGACATATTTCTGTGAGGAGTCACTACTTTGGTTTGTAGGTTGTATGTAAAGTAAAATTTAATTAAAGTTAACTCACCTCATCCATACCCCACACCCAGTTTAAAGAAGACACAACAATTTAACCCCTGTAGAAAACATTTAGTCTGAAAGAGATTGCACTGCAGTGACATTAAAGTTGCATATATGTAGATACAGACACAGCTTTATATGTGCTTATTACATTATATTTTATATCATGTTATATTATATTAATTATATAATATTACATATCTATAAAGTCCGAAACCCATCAAGAAGAGGGTATACTACATCTTTGTCATGATTAATAGCTCTGGCAAACATGACATTGGGTGTTGTCACAACAAAATTGTATTACTATCTTTAGTCAGGAGACGTGCCACATTTATCCTCGTTCATCATAATTAGCTCAAACTACTTCAACATTATAATAAAGGCTATATAATCTATTTTAGCTGTTTATTTTAGAAAACATATTTTCCACATGTCACCATATCTGTTTTGCACTTGACCTTTTAATCAAAACGTTTACAGTCATTTCTTTTCATCTTATGTTTATTTACTGATTGCTTTTGCTCATGATTTGTGTGTTGCCTGAGTGCTGAGTAACCAACAGCCAGAAGGGTGACTCATTAGCACTATAAACAGCTACTATGCCGTTCTAGGAGATGACTGAAAGAAACCCTGATGCAGGACCTGTTTGCATGTTTCCTAAGTCTGTGGAGCTGCAAATCATAATCACAGTGATAAGACACTGCCCAGGGAACTGTGAGGGAGTGCCTGAGCCCATATTGGAGATAAATAATGTTGCAGTTGTGCTTTAAAACTTCTTTCTGTGTTGCAGCAATTGAGCTACATGAAAAGTCAAAATCTGGCCAGAAATATAAAAATCCTTCTTTAGGAAAAAAGAAAAACAATCAAAATTCGTTTTAAAATACAGAGCAAACTATCAGTTCTGCAGCTATTTTTTTTAAAAAAAAAGAAGTAGTCAGAAAAAATACATCTAAAAAAGCCAAAAACAACCTGGAGTACAGAATAAATTTTGCATAAGCTGTACTTCAATACAGAGTGTAAAGCCACCAAAAAAAAAAGTTTTCCAGTAAGCATGTTGCAAAAAGAAGTAACTAACTCACTTGACAGTAACTAACTCCCTTGATATGACTGACCAGTGTTGACCTGCAATGCCTCCTTACTAGATCAAACATGAAAATCAAGTATCTCTCACCAAGTAAAAATTTTTTCCAACTAAAAGGGAAAACTGAAAAAAGGTATCTGCAGAATTGTTTAGAAGTTCACCCATAGGAGTCTTTCAAAGGCTAGGTTGGAAAGAAACATCATCCACTATAAAAAGACAGCACCGAAGGCAATGCACTCTTGCTCTTACTGAATATAAATGAAGAATATTGATAGTGGAATTCAATTATGAATAACAGAGAAAAGCACTAAAAATTAATCTGAACAAAATGAAGGCCACTAATCATTGTTAATTACCACAAAAAGACAAAAAAAACCCCAAAAAACCCCAAAAAGATCCCCAATAAACAAAACTCACCTCAGCATATTTGAGGAGTTAATTGCAAAGCAGAATGATAAACCTGCTTTAATAGCCATTTAGGTGAAATAGAAATCATCCAATAGAAGTCAGGTAGAAAAGAATCAGTCTGACAAATCCATTTGCAAATGGATTTGCAAATATCAAAGTTAAAATAGAAGCATTCTTCTCCACATCTTATAAATAATGACATGATGCAGGACACCCATCAGGTAGTATATCGTTCAGAAAGGAGGTGCAGGGTTTGTTTAATAAAACAGTTTGAAACTGAGGAGATTAGAAACAAATTAATTAAATTTAAAAATTTTGAAAAGGGAAACAGCACAGCTTTCCTCTGGAAGGAAATACGGTATGTATGGTTTCCAGCTCCTGGATAATACAATTCAGTAGTTTTGCTTTAAGCTTTTAATTGGAAACTTATTCTATCAGCCATTGACATAGACACTGAACAGAGGTGTTCAGATACAACTTCTATTGATATTGAACTGGGGAATAGAGGAGAACAGAGACTTTACCTGAAACCCCTTCTAAACAAATTTTATCTGCCCCCATTTTCTCTAGAACAGAGAAGTTAATGTGTATTTTGTGTCCTCAGCCTGAGTAAAAATAATGAAGGATCTATTATTAGACTCAGATAAAGGAAAATCTACCAACTAGACCTTGTCATTTGCTGATTTTTTATTCCTATTTGTACAAATCTACTTTAATCAAATTTATTTTTCAATTCTGAATCACTTATAAATAAAAATGCTGAATCATAAAACTGTGCTAAAATCTTTAAAATAATATGAAGCAGATTCACAATATACCATCTCAAAGGTATCAATTTTTAATACCTTTTTAAAGGTATTACTGTCTAAGGGTAGAATTTCCTAACATTTTAAAACTGTCAAAGTACTTGTAATAAAATGGTTGACAGAGCCTTAAGGGCAAAAATGTAACTCCTAAGTTTACACAAATTATTTCCTAAAATGTTGCTTAAAATCTTTAGACAGTATTTAACTTTCCTTCTGCAAAATCTGAGAGAAAATTAAAGATTTAAATATCACTCATAACATTACCTCTCTCTATTATTGTTGTTATTATTATTGTTGTTATTATTGTTGTTGTTGTTATTGTTTTTTCTTTGATTTTGGTTTTATTTCGATACCTTAGCACAACTGGCTTTTTTTTCCTACTATCACTTTAAGAGTCCAGAAAGAAAAGACCCTTAACCTATGAACATTTTATTCTTTAAAATGAAAAAAAAAATTCTCAACAGAACATAATTAAAAACCAAAGCAAGTCTTCTCTGAAACTGCCTTTAATCTACAGGAGAGGGCTGTCTAAATGCAAATGAATCCACAAATCTTTGCAGATCCATGGAAAATCTGATCATTCCAAAACAAGAGCTAATAACTTAATTTCTGTGAAGAAAATCATGTGAGAACTGTTTTCAGAGGGGCTAATACAGGGGCAAGTTTGAGGGAAAAAAAAGTATTATAAAATATATTTATATTTATAGTATAGCAGGATGCTGGTGATAAAACTGCAGGTAGTCCCATAAAATACTCACAGAAATACCCATGAGTAAGATATCCATACCACACCAAGTTTCCAAGCATTCCACAGCAGAACGATGTGTTCTTCCTCACTCTCCAACTTCCCTTCCACAGGTGGGTATTAGACTGCTGCAGAAGCATGGTGCTTCAAAGAAATGAAAAGGAAATGAGAGTGACCTGCCAAAGAGGATTCAAAGAATCAACAGCTGTAAAAAAGGAACACAGCCTACATTTGACATACTTAAATTCACTCTGTCACACTGCCTGCTCCCAAACTATTCCAAGACTAATTTTGTGAAAGCCTTTATTGAAACTAATATTCATGCGCTTCCAGTAGTTAAAAAATTACAGGAACCAAAGAAGACAACTTCATAATTTTTGCCACTTCTGAAAATAACCTTAAAGCACTTTTTGCATAAATAATATGCAACTCCTATAGCTTCGATATGGTTAAAGAGGAGAGTGGAGTGCAACCTGCTGGTACCAGTCTACCCTTTCACCAGGCATGAAGAGTGCACATTAACCATGAGCCTTAATCAACTTTAGACTATAGATTTTCAAATACTGGATATTCTCTCTATCCCAGATTAAAGAGAAATATTGAATTCACTTGAAAAATGAAAACTCATCTGAACTGCTGTTAGTGTCTTTGAAAAGGGCAGCTTTCAGAGAAACAAAACATTTCCATAAATTTAGCATCTCAGAGAGACAATGCATGGATGGAGTATTCCACTTGCCAAGTTATTTTTTCATGGATGATATTGATATGTTAGATTGAAGATGGTAGAGTTGATAAACAGTCCACAAATCTCCACACTTTTACCACTCTATTTGGGAAGCTATTTGCACCCAAGAAGCAGTCAGTTGGCCCAAAGAACTGCAAAAACAGACTCAGCTCTCCTGAAGCTGCCCCCCTGCTGAGCCATGGAGGCCACATCATTCTTCAGAATTATCCTAGTCCTTTTCTTCTTGTTGAAATAACAGAATTTGCCCAAAACACTATGAGAAATAACTCAATCACTCTCTGTCATATCTGTTCTCTACCACGCTCAAACCTTCTGACAAAGTGTCAGGATAAGACTCCAAAATTAATTTTATGCATTTTGTCATTAGAAAGTGTTTTTGACTTTCCCACTGTCCTCTAAATCTTCTCTCCTTATTTTCCATGCTGTTAATCACCTTGGTTTTGCTTCACGGCAGCAAATCTCGCTTACTTCTATCTCTATCAACATCAAGCAAAGTCCAATGTAGAAGGCTGACCTTGGTTATTTGCTCATTTTGTATAAACATCAGCTGATATGCCAGAACTTCTACCTGCTTTACAGCATGACAATGAAATTGGCTTAATTACTCTTATGATGTGCCAGTAGGATGACAAAGAAAGTTCAAAACACATCATCCTATGGATGAGCCTAATTTATTCCTCTGGATTACTGAGAAATTTATTTTATCGTGAGCTGATACCCATATATACAGTATATGTGGATGTTTATTTTTCCCAGAACTGGAACCCTGCCTGGCTGTACTAAATGTCTTTCCCTCACACTTGCAGACTCAAGTTTTATCTGGTTGGAGTTTCTGGCAGCTAAAATAACCCCATATGACCAAATGTTCAATCTCATTGTTAGTTCAGGCAGAGATTATAGTCACATTGTTCACATCAGGGTGGCTCGTGTCACATCAGCACTTTCAGTATAAACCCTGTCCTAAAAATTTATTCAAAGATGAAACATGATTGGTGTATCAATTACATATTAAAGATCTTTTATTAAAAAGTTGAAAACAGTTTAATTATTCTTAAACTGTAAGGAGAAAAGCAAAAGGAAATGAAAACTAAATTCTCATTGTTGACTACAGATATAGCACAAAATATTTTTTCCCTTTGAAGCTGACAGTCACTTCACTTAAACTCAGCTCACTAGATTCACTCTAAGTCTTTATGTAGGTGGAATGAGAATTACTAAGGAAAGAAAATTTGAAAATTAGCAAGAGGACACAGGAAGCATGGAAAAGTAAGGTGAAAGCTGAATTAATTCGCCTCCACTATAAGAGCTAGTGGTTTAAGATAAAAGTAATGGACTGATATCTCAGTCTTTCTTTTGAGCCTTATTTTTCCTGGGTGGTGAATCTCTTCCGTGATATGAATCAGATGTTTGCATTTCAGACCTGCTGAGTAATACAGATTATATTAACACCATCAGCATTTCAGGTTGAGTTGATTAGCATGCAACTGAGAGAAGTGACCTGGTAGACTGTGACCATCACAGCAGGACTTCTGATTCCAGCACTGCTTCCAGGAGGCACACAACTTAAAACTGTTCAGCCAGAAGTCTTGGCAGACTCCCAGTTTCATTCAGGAAGGCTTACTGAGGAACTTTCTAGATCAATGTAATCAAAGAGAATGCACACAAGAGTCTCCCTTCTTATTCCAATCTGCAAGAAAACTACAGTTAGAGATACTGGCATTTTCTGGCATTGTTTCAGGACAAATTTCTCTATTGTTGACAAAAGATCAAACTGTTTATGAAAGCAGCCTATTTATGCTTTTGATAACAAACTTTGCCCAAGTGGCATGGCCGGACTATTTTTCTATTGGAGGTAAAGCCCTATGGAGGAAACCAATTGACAGCAACTATATTCTCAGAGTAATGCAAACGTGGCTGTCTGGATTATGTTTGTCCTTGGCACTTGCCATATAAAAAAATATAACAAAATAAAATGATTCACTGTACTGTTTGTCACAGATGCCTAGAAACCCTTTCAAGTCAGACAGCAGCCTCCAGCTTCTGCAAACAGCATGCTCTCTGCAACCAAGGCAGCCAAGTTATTGATAGAGAACACATTGAGAGGTCTTATTGGTTTAGAAGCTGCAGATGTAATCCAGTTTCAAATGTTCACAAAACCACAAGGCTTTAAAATTCCCTGAAGCAGCAGCTTTCTGGCTGAAAAATGTCCTATTGGTGGATGAGAGACAATTCACAGTCATGGAGCTCACTGAGATCTATTCTTTGGTTCCTCCTGCCTGACCCTTGGAGCATTTTCTGCTACAGGAAGTGTTCTAATACCTCAAATCTCAGCTTTCCTCTTCCTGCTACGAGAAACAAATGAGCATTCTCTTTTTCATTAGTTGTCATATAGTCTCTGCATTTCTGTCAACAGCAGGGATGTTCGATTGCTCTAATGAATTTTGCAGCTTCTGCTGAAAAACTGACTACTCTTTTAGCTACTTTATTATGATAGAATTTGCATCAATTACCTCACAGACTTGTGAAAATGTCACTAACTAATCTGACCTAACAAATTCTTGCAGTGTGGATTAGTAGTGAGATAAATTGAGATAAAACCTTATTTTGTTAGGTTTTAAAAGAAAAATAAATAAACTGTGAATAAAACAACTTTCTTCAGCAAAAGAAAAATTGCCAGTAAAATTGACCAAGTCATGCTGCAAACTTACTCTCAGAGCTCCAGTGGCAGGAAAGAATTGGAAATTTGTCCTCAAAACCTTAAACACAGGGCAGGGGAGAACTCTTGACACTTCTCCATATATGCAGTTGGGAGTACTCTGCTTTCATCTCCAGAAAGCTGGTCTGAATTGCAGTGTAGCAGGCAGTTTTAGAACGAAATCAAAATTTAACTTGAAGTTTGTCAAGACCCATGCCACTCCCTACAGATAGATATGGCGACAAAAGCTATTTTTCAGAGTGTGTTTATGTCCTAATTCTGGCCAGGAGAGAGTTAACTTTTGCAGCAGCCAGGAAAGGCTTGCCCAGGTCCCAGGGGGTTATTCCATACCACCTCTCTCCATGTGCAGGGGGCTCACGAATTTCCCAGTTTGCCAGGGTGTGCAGTTGAATGCAGTTGGTGCTGTGTTCCACTTGGGGAGAAATCACATGTGAATGATTTGTCTTTCTTGAATCCTGTCATTAGTACTTTTGTTACTGTTGATTTTTATTATTTCATTGTTGTTTCCAGTAAATTGTTCTTGTCTCCACCCATGATATTTACCTTTTTGTGCCTCCAATTCTCCTCTCCATCCAGCCTCAGGGGGAGGTGGGGAAGTGTGGGAACAGCATTGGGTCCAGGGTGTTTCAGTGGGAACACTCGATTGGGGAATATCATTCCTAATTCCTAAACCACAGCAATGTATTATACAAAGAGTTGAGACATGTGACAAGATGCTATTGCTGTTCTCACCAGTCCTGCCTGCACTGAGCCCTACCTGACCCCTGCAGGGTGGCTCCACATGCACAGACTTGTGAGAAGAGTTTGCAGAAGTTTAAGAGAACAGTTACTTTTTTCGTGCTTCTCATTCAAAATGGCCCTTAGGAGAACCGGAAGCAAAATTATTCCTAGTACTGCTTTCTCAGCTAGTACAGAAGAAAATGAGTGAAAAGTTTACCATGCTCAGGTCAGGAAGGCAAGGAAAAAGGATGAATATCGAAAGAAGCAAGGGGAGAATAATAAACAGGCACGGGTGGAAGTTGCCAGCAAGCAGGGCAGAAGGGAGCAGGTGGAATGGAAATCTCTGCCAGAAGCAGGAACTGAAATGCAGTCAGGCAACAGCTTGGTAATTTAGCAGCAAAAATACATTTCTCATCCTTCTCTAGTGCCAGATCTGCAAGAGGATAACGTCATGCCCCAGGTTTCCCTGTAAATTCTAATGGCTTAAATCTGTGCTACTGACCTGAGAGCCCTGATTTTAAGCCAGTGCAGTAAAGCATTGTGCCCTGCCAAAAATGTCTGCTTTCCTCTGCATTATCCAGTACCAAAGGACTGCAAGATTCCCATTGATCTCCAGCCTTAATTACTTCATGATCTTATGACCATGAGACCAAAATTTTGTACAGGCCCACTGGAAGATGCATCAGTTTACTCTGAAATTTTTACCTGTCTCATTTTCCTTCACCTGAAAGAGTATGTACTTGCTTAAACCACCCAAAAAGGTGACAGGGAAGGGTTACAGACAAACAGGTCTCAATACAGTTGCCTAGGTGTAAGTATCTGGCTGCCATCTGAGAGGCAGTAGAAATAATCCTGGAGACAGCTAGGGTCCATGACTGTGCTGAAACCTCTGGCAAGTATTTCACAATCAGTACACACCAACTAGTAATCTACAGAGAAGAACTGCTATGATTCGAATTATTGAAAAAAAAAACCCAAACCAACAAAACTGAAGTAATTTTGTGACTATTTTTACCAAAATGCCAACATGAAACCAGCTTAATCTTCTGAGATAGCATGCGGAGCCCTGTACTAACAAGATGCAATTCACACTTAGGTTTTGCACTTCATATGTAAGAGTGTAACGCATTGCAATTTTTTTCCACAAAGAATTAAAGAATTTCACACACATTAACTAATTACTCCTTACGAGACTACTCTGAAGTAGATGTGAATGTATAATTTGCATTTTACAGGGCAGGCATCCGAGACTGAAGAAGGTATTCCTGTCTCACACTGCTGTAAGCCCATTGAAAAATACTAGTCTATTAACTAAGGGAGTTCCAGACTCAGACTAAACCAATGTCAAAGTTCAGTGCTGGACATTTTGTTCTTTTCACTGATATCTGTGCTCATTCTAAAATGTCACAGTAACTTCCTCTTGTTCATACATGAAAGCTTTCAGTGAGGGTTTTACCCCTTCCTTTCCTGAGTAGTTGCTTGAAACCTGACATGATGTAAGCCCTTGAAGAAACCAGGACTTTGGGTTTAAGGCTGTTAAAAGGTGACAAACATTTTTCAACTAGGCATGGTCCAAAGCTGTTTGATGGATGTGCCTTCTCTGGCAGAGACACTTTCAAGGGATGAGATATCTCTACCAGAACCACTGGCAGGGAGCAGGCAGGAAAGTCATAGTGGTCCTTGTGGGGTGGCACCAAGCAGCTGGGATACCCCAATTCCCAACTAGGAAGGCATGGAATTCCCTGATTCTTAATTCTCTCCTTTATAGCCCTTAACTTAGCAAGCTGGTTGGCTGAAGAAGACACATTTTCAGTTTGCTTTGCTTCCCAGGCAGTCAACATACACTTGTAGCTCCAGAGGAGACTATATAATATATGAAGTACTAGGCGACAAATATAGAGCCATTGCTTAAGGACCCCCACATAAAGCATTTCACTTTGCCTCTCATGTAAGACACTCAAACTTTCTTTCCATAAGAATATTTTTAAAGTAAAAATAAATGTTTTCATTCCAATTCAATATTTAGATATATATACATATACTTTTAAGACTAAAGGGAAATTACTGTTTTCATCCATTCAGGAAAATCCCGCATTTCTTAATTTAGAACATCTAGAATTGTATTTAAGATTCCTAACACTTCAAACAAATCACTTACTAAGCTTACTGACACTCTAACTTCTGCCAGGCTAAATTCTAATGCTGAAAAATGAAGAAGTTGAGAAAACTTAGGGAAGCAAAAGGGGGGAAAAAATCCTCCCTTATTTCACAAGGGAAAGTCTCAGTTTTACTTTTCTAATGACTATCAGCAGTCTGTATCCAGCTATGTGGATAATTGCTCATACACATCATCAACATGTATACATCAACACAGTAGAAATTCATGAGGCTTTTCTGGACAGAATTTTCCTTATTTGGTCTTAAATCTATCACACCAAAACCATTGCAGTTTCCATGCTACCAGATTCATATTAAAAAAAAAAAAAAGAAAAAGAAATGACAATCTAAAACCAATTTAAAATAGACTTGCCTGGAACCAGCAGTAAGCATGAACTTGAGGAAAAGCTAGGAAGAAGAGGCAGGGAAGAGGGGTCAAACAAATAGAATTCCACCCACTATGTAGCAACAGCTGAAAAATAGGAGTGGATTTTTAACTTAATTTATATGCATTAACAGCACATAAAATAGACACATTTCCTTGCAACTCACAGGTCTCTGCAATAGGGCTTCTTCATATTCCAGAGAGACAGCTGGGTAGCAGAAAGGGCTGAAACCTCACACTGTGATAATATCTCAGGGCCTGTAAATAGTTTCTTTCTTTTAGCTATCATGAAAGGTGACATATTTTAGGCAAATGAAATCTCCCTGGTAAATAATTTCTTCAAAATGAAGGCATGTGTAAAATGCTCACTGTGTACATCCACTTTTCTTGCTTGTATTTTGCAAAACATGATGAAAGGTTTATTTACTGCGATTTTTCACTTTTCTGAAGTCAAAATGCAAGTCAACTGAAGCCTGATTTCTGTTCAGAAATGCAAAGATACAAAAAGGCAAAGAAAGTTTTAAATATTAAAGGATGTAATTCCACCTAACACAGGCATACTGTATCATGGCTGATCTGATGGGAACTTTCTGCAATTTAAAACAATGCATGAAGAAACAATACACAGTAGAGCATATGACATAAACATCCAATTATGACAGATGTTCTCTTTGTTGCATTCAAGGCTTTTACTGTGCCCTGAGATACTTATGGAAAGCTCACTTCCACTGAAATCCTGGGTAAGTAGTGATACAGAGCACTAGGATGTTCAGCACCATAAAAACTGCTCTGCAAGTTGACAAAATCCTCTGGAAAAGACCCACTGGAATAAACATTGTGTAAAGAGGAAAGAAAGGTGATAGATGTCAGTGAATACTTCAAGGAATGTACTGTCTGCATACATCATCCCCTGTGGCTAAATCTATCACTTCTATTGAAATGCCTACACTCTGAGGAAAAAGCAAAGCATTAGACAGCTAGATCAGAAGAATGAAACAGCTTCAAAGTTCCTGAGAAAGATGAGAGCAAAGCAAGCTTTATCTGGTTGGTTGAGAATGGGTGGAATAACATATATGTTCTGAAAGAATTTACAGCCGTTATTGAAAAGCAGTACATTGCTCCAGGACTCTGCTATGATCCAGTTGTTGAGAGCTGCCTCTGCCCAAATTGAGGTGCAAACAAAACCTTATGCCTAAAACAACGGTACAGATTTTATTTAACTGTATATGAATGTGAGGTACAGAGATAGAAATAAAATAAGTCAGGGAGGGAGGGAGAGAGAGAGAGAGCATGAGAGAGAGACACATTAAGGAGAAGATAGTCACTATCCCTGGATCCTGCTGGTCCTTCTTCACCCTGCTCTTCTCTGTGGTGGTGGTGGTGGTTGCAAGGTCATTCAAACTTTCCACTGTCTGTACACTTTAAAAACAAAGGAATTAATATTCATTGGCCACACAGTTCTCTTATTCCATTGGTTAAATGAGTCACTCACTTCTAATGCTAATTAGTTCCGTGCTCAGTCTTTCTCTTCTTTTGAATTGGTGGGTTTCTAGAGTGAGTGGATTGTGATCCCCCCTGCCAGAATTATGTTGTACCCAGTACAATCTGACTTCAGCACAGTTGCAGAGTTGGCTTTCCCTGTGGTCCATAAAGTCTGCATTCTTTGCATCCATTATCAGTAACACATTTTTCTCCTCCAGCTTTGTTTACTTCTCCTTAGGCCCAAGACAATGC
This sequence comes from Campylorhamphus procurvoides, assembly GCA_013396655.1. Classification (NCBI taxonomy): domain Eukaryota; kingdom Metazoa; phylum Chordata; class Aves; order Passeriformes; family Dendrocolaptidae; genus Campylorhamphus; species Campylorhamphus procurvoides. The sequence goes on from WBMV01003907.1 coordinate 20,423, forward strand.
TTGGACAATAGTACCACTTTTACCTTTTCCCAAGTTCTCCTCACACTGGCTTGGCTTACAGTCCAAGTTTCATGCATCCACCGAGGTATACTCAGGAGGGGAGGCCTCCAGTGGTCACAGATGCCATCTGTCCCATAACTTGGTGTGATTTTTGACCAATGGTATGTGTATAAGGAGTTGCTTCTTTATGCAGTTTGCCAGAGTGGCTATGTTTGTCTGGATGCATTACCCAGGATGTGTTAGACAGACCTTACCAGGTCTGGAGTTAACACCACTCTGTCGCTCCGTTCTGTGCTTATCTCATGGCACAGTCCTTCTGTGGTCTTAATAGTGTTTGAGATAGGCAACTGTGCACCTCAAGTCCATACAGACTTCTATATACAGCCTTTAAGAAATCCAGTCCACACAGCTCTGTCTGAGGCTTATTTTTATTTTAAAATAATAATGAGACAAATGTTTTGTGTATTGAGATGACATAAAAGTGATGAGCCATTGACCGAAAGATGACCTAAGGAACACTCCACCACCAAGGCTGTGAAAAAAGGTGCAAAAGGCACTTTATTGAGGGGAGCACAGGTATTTATAGGGTGCTAAGGAAAGGTGCTAGAACTTGA
>WBMV01003907.1:21065-40202 GCA_013396655.1 Campylorhamphus procurvoides
GGGGGGGTGGGTGGGGGGGGAGGTGGAGTAAGTAACTAAGCAACCGGTTAACCAATAAAAAAACTACTCGACAAAGGCAGGAACAAGAACCAATGAGGAACATAGGTTCGGGGCAAAGACGGTAAAACCGTGAGGGGAAGAAGACAATATGGAGGTGAACAGGGGATGAAATAACAAGGGGACATAGCCGTGAGGGGAAAAACCATGAAAAGGGTGACAATAAACATTTTGAAACTGAGAACCATACAATCAGAACACATAATCATTAAACATCAACCACAAAAGTCCTCAACTCCACCCTCTCTGTGTGGGCTGCCACGTCATCCTCATAGGTCCATCTATATATAAAAGTGCATTTTGCAATCCTCATAGGTTGAGCATTCTCCCACATAAAGGGTGATATAAGTGCAAGCTTATATTAAAAAATAAGGATGGAAGATTGAGTAAGGATGAAATACAAACTCAGTTAAAATGCCATGCTTAGATTTAGGGAAAAGTAGAAATAACTTCAATTTGAGTTTTTCTCTAGAGAATCTCTAACAAAATTTGTAGCTCCAGTACTGCTCAGATTGACTTTGTTTAATGAAATTACGTTGGTCATTCAGATGAGCACAGGGCAGGATTGTAGAATGTCATGAGAAGTGACCCATAATAGTGGTTCTGTGGCTTAAATTCTTATACTCTCGCAATCTCTTAATTTGATCAAGTTTAAATCTATTGTAGACAGAACCAAGGCTTGTGAGTGAGCCTCAATCATATTTCATCTTCTCCTGTCCCTATTTCCAGGTGAAGCAAAGCCAGGGCCCATGAGAGTTCCTGGGAAGGTTTCAAAGGATTCCTCAGCCTCAAAAAGACTGGGATCACAGCACAACATTCATCTTCTGGAAAACTAAAAGGACAAGCTCATCATATTTTAAAAATTGTTTTAATGTCACCAATATTAATATTATTCGGTTATTTGAAATAGGGCAGCTTATAAAAAATCTTCACTGGAAAGAAACACAGCATTGTCTTGCTACCTTTATACACTCTTAATGATCTTGTATCCCAAAAAGTAGAAGGGGAAAAATAATAGGAAATTACTTACACTATGAATCTTTTGAGTCTCTTGGCTGCCATTACAGTTATTGTATCCAAATAGACATAGACAACTTAATGCTTTGCTCTGATCCACTATCTTTTTCCCAAAAACATACTCAGCACTAATGACTGCATCTGTGACACAGAGGAACTCATAATTACTTTTCATTTAACAAAAACTAGCAAATGTTAATGGAGAGTTTTGAGCATTTCCCATAATTCAATTTACTACTTTGGGACTCTTAATTAGTCTGTAAAGTTGTTTAGAGCAATAAAGATAAACCCAAAGACTGGTAAGAATTAGATACTTCTAGTGACCTCTAGAACAAAGCAGTACGGAAATAAAAAATTAAAAAAAAAAAAAAGAAATATAAATCCACAGCATGGTATACCTAATGGCAGATGACTATAATGGAGCATACAAGTGAAAAGGCTAAGGAGTACTTTTTCAAATGCTCAGAGACAAAAGTACATCAGTTAAGATACTTGAAATTTCATTGAGTAAATGAAGACAGAGAGGAAGAAATTGTCTAAGAAGAGGAAAAACCAAGACTGATAAAAAGAGATGAAGGAGTAGATTAATTTCACTTTAAGATAAGGAATAGTTATATGAAGAAGGCAAATGACAACTGGGAAAAGGCATACAGGAAACTATATGCCCAAATTGCAAATTACAGGTTTCAATGAGTTTTCCTAAATTCCTAACTTCAAGGAGGGAAGGGGGTGAAAATGTATGTCGGTTAGAATCTAGAATAAGAATACAGACACAGTGATTTAAATGAGCTCAAAACACTAAAGATTTTTGAGAAATCAGTTGAAAATGACTGCAAATTATTAGTGTTTTTCTTTATGGGATGTACCCTCGGTGATACTTCACAGTACATGGACAAAGCTTAGGTGGTCTGAGGGAGACAGGAGGGCAGTTCTTTCTAGGGTCTGATAGAAGAACATTACGGTGTTGTCTGAGAAAAATCTTCATTAAAATTATTTTGTAATATTATGGCTTCTCAATGGAAGATTGTTTTTGCAATCAATTGTCCAAACTTTTTATCATTTCATATATTAGGTTTTTCTCAGGGTAGAGGGAAAGATTTCTCAGTGTGCAGAATAATTATTTCCTAGAGCAGCAGTAAAATCAAGGAAAGTAACTGTTGTCTAACCTAATGGTGTAAACCTTAGGGAGTAACTGTTGTAGGGATAAGGTTGTTGAACAAATATCAGTGTTTGCTTGCCCCCTATGATGACATAATAGTTCTATCTTTTGCATTTTTACAAAATGGTCTCTTCTCCCAAGTATTAGAATGAGAAGAAACGGCCTCAAGTTGCACCAATGGAGGTTTAGATTTGTTATTAGCAAAGATTTCTTCACTGAACATGTTGTCAAGAATTAGAACAGGCTGTCCAGCATGGTGGTTTAGTCATTATCCCTAAAGGTATTTAGAAAATGTGTAGTTGAGGCAATTAGGGTCATGGTTTGTTGGTGGACTTGTCAGTGCTGGGTTAATGGTTGGACTCGATCTTAGAAGTCTTTTCTGACTTAAATGATTCTATGCTTCTATGATTTAGAAAAAGACAAGGAATTAAACAACTTTAGTTTTCTGATGAGAAAATTCTGAGTGGTTTGGAATAAAATTGTGGAGTAGGGAGTACTTTGATGTTCTGCCTTTCAATACCAAGGTTTTTGTAGCCCAGGCAGGTATTCTTGACATTACGAATGAGATATGCATAAATGATCTCACTTAAGTGTTAAATCCTGCTCATTAGCCAAATGCTTAGGGTATAAATAATGAATGAACTTCAGATGCTGTGGTTTGACAACTAACTGGTCAATAGGACATGAAGGGGGGGCACCAGCATTTGAATTTGTAGAATTTGTATTCCCTGTGAGTATTGATGATAGCTGCAAATATCTGTAATTAAGTTAGTTTGTAAGAAGTTGTCCAATGTATACAGAATGTGTTCACTTATTGTGCAATTTTTATAACATAAATGGATTTGAAGTTCTAGTAAATGTTGAAGCTGAGTTTGGATACTGAATTCTTGTGTTCAGCTTAGTCAGTCAGCTAAAGTTCTTCTTAGTACCTGAGGTAGCATCACCACATGACTGTGCAGCTCTCTGAAGCAGCTTCAAGTTGGGTATTATACTACACAGTACGGCAAAATAGACATACTCACATACTCGGTTTTGGGTGGGATCTTACCTGTGTCCCCATAGCACTTGTGGGTGGGCCACCAGGAACTGTCTCAGCTTCTTGAAGGTCATTTATCCACCTTGATGTTGCTGACTCCAGATCTGTGGCAAGTTTGAAGTTTGACTGCACCTGCTGTTGCATGGTGATACCTTCCTGTTAGGGAGTAGCTAGAAACATTCACTGGAACAAATGCTCAGCAATTACCATTTTGGGCCAGAAACAGTTCTAATCTAAGCTAGAGGTTGTTGGCTTCCCACTTGATTTCCTAGTGCATTTGTCCTCAAGAAAAGCCAGTGCCAAAGAGCAAAAGATTTTTGGTCAGAAACTTTGTAGTCTGGAAGCTCCTTTCACATTTGTTTATATATCAGCAAAGGGAGCTCACAATATGCAAGAAAAAATGTTATTATACTTTGCCAGAAGTAATCTTGGCCTCCGAAACTGATCTGGCTTTAGTCTTAGCTTGGATGGAATTCATTCTTGCTTCCGGTAAAAAAAAAAAAAAAAAAAAAAAAAAAAAAAAGAAAAAAAAAAGGATGTAATAAATATTTACATTGCAAGAAGATAAAATGTAAACATAGAGATCCACATCCTCCCTCTTTGCTAGTTAAAAGAACACTTCTGTTGAATTGTGCACCTTATTGAGGCTCAAAAGAATATGTTTTCTCTAATTCCCCTGTAACTTTAACAGTTTAATACTGATGGAGAGATGTCTTTGTGTCTGACATGGATGTCTTGCTGATGCTTCAAAATACCATGTGAACACTTTAATTTGCTGCTACCATTAGCAGGTGGAAATGAAGGCTTATTGTCCATTCTGTTTATATTTCACCTGCCTCTGAACTGCCTATGTTGTGATGTTGACAGTTGCTGCTGAACTACGTTACTACTGTTTTTTTCTTTCTTTCTTTTTTTTTCACTGAACCTGGGGGACACTGGACCTCTTCTTTATTTGTGCTTTCTCTATGCCATCCTTTGTGTAGAAGGCCATTCACACTCTTCTTTTACTTCTTGTACATTATGGGCATATATATATATGTATAAATATATGTATAAAGTTTAGTAGTATTTGAAAACTTTTCCACTTTATAAATTTGTTCTTTTTTTATTTACTGCTAAGCAGACAGAATTTGGTCATGGTACTCCTGGTGTGTTCTGACTGGTTAACACAAGCAGGCAATGACATGTGATCTCTAAAATGTTTACAGAGAAGGGAGAAAGACCCAGATTTGTCAGGAGGGGCTATCAATCCAACCTGTTGGGGTATTAACCTGTGGTTTATTTTGTTTTTTGCTTGGTCACAGTGATACTGTATCACTGCTGGAATAGGTTTCTCGTTGGTGCAATATGTTTCTCTTTGGTGCAAAATATTTTTTTTTCATAACATCTGTCAAGCTCCCCTAAACCATAGCAAAAGAGGAAGTATTTCTTCCTTTCTGGTTAGTGTGGTTCCTCTGCCTTCTGTTCTTTCATTATGTTTCTTTGCAGTTATTTTACCCAGGGGACCCTAGAGAACATCAGTTCTCCCATGTTTATATTGCATATTTGTGTCAATGATGCTTTGTGGCTGACCACAGGGACAAATCTGTAATATCTCTTTGTTTGGCACTGTGCTGATTTTTCACATGAAGAGATAGATCTGGGAATCACAGCACCAAATTATACTGAATTCTAACCAAACTCTCCTCTTCACCCTTGCCCCCCTTCCCAAATACAGGATTATACACCCTGAGCATCATTATTGGCGTGTTCATTAATTACTTACAGCAGGCAACTACAGCTTTGGTGTGCATGGCGTGTAACCATGGAAGGATATATTCCCTCCTTGCTCTGTGTGTGCTGTTCCCAGAAGTCTGCCTTGCTATGTGTCCTTGAGGCTCTAGAGCTGTGTCTAGAGCACTGAGCAGGAGTCTGGGGGATGTTGTGAGGATTTGGTTTGATCTGGGTCAGTTGTCTTTTTGCGGAGGGATGGTGATCCTTTGAAGTACTATTCTCTCTTTAAAAAGGGATTCCTGAATTTACCAAATCCAGTGACTTCTGCACCCCTATGCCATGTCAGTGAAGGGGGCACACATTCAAGTTTGCTTGTGCAAGTATATTTTCTGCTCCTTTTGTCTTTTCCTTCTCTCCCACTTTGGAGCTGAGATGAGAACAGGAGGAAAGTAGCCACCAGATGAACAGAAATTATCCCCCTGTTATTTCCTTGGTTAGTGTCCAGTTTTGGCCATTCCAGGAGGCCAGTCAATGGGACCAAGGACATCAAGAAGGCTGAGGCAGTGGTTACCCCAGGAGAAGATGCTGTGGGGGATAGGGCTTATTCAGCCTGGGGATGGGATAGTTCTGCAGGAGCAGCAGCAGGTCCCAGTACTTGCGGGAGGTGACAGGGAGGTAGAGATTGGCTCTCTTTTCAGCATGGTGGGAGAATAAGAGGCAAGGGGCTTAAAAGGAAATGAGTGGGAAAGGCACTTTCACTGTGAGGATGCAGTTCTCCATCTAGGACTGTGTGAGAAGTGGTGAGCATGACATGCCATTTGAGTCCATTTCCCACTCTATTTCTGTTTCTGTCTTGGTATACTGTGTACCACTTTTACATTTGTGGAGGTTTGGGTTGGCTCCCTGCCAAACCCAGCTGCTGACCACACAGATTCCCCCCCACCCCATCCCTCACCTCTACCCCTAAAAGAGAAAAAAAGTACCAAAAGAAAATTGTGGTAAAAGTATATATATATTCACATATATTAAAGTGATATTCAATTAAACACTATGAATATAGAGAAAAAGAGTCCTAAACATTCCCAAAAGGGAAAAGGGTGGAAAGGGAAGATGGATATAAATGGGTAGAATAACACAAAATAGATACACACACTCGTAAACTCAGGGAATAGCTCAATAAAGTAACTAACACAATAAATTCTCACCAAACTCCCCTCAAGAGAAGCAGTTCCTTCACCTCCATGTGGCTTGGACAACAGTTCCTCAGACAGGCCTCAGCTCATATAGATAAGAACCAAGCCAATACGCTGAGACCTGCTGTTATCCCAAGCAGCTGAAAGGAAGAGCAGGGGGGAGGAAACATTTCTCCTCATCTTATATACCCCTGATTGTGTAAAGGAATGGTGTGGAATACTCCCTTAGTTATAACCCTTTTACCAGGGAAGGCCTAAACCAAAACTAAACCCCCACAGCATTGGACTTCACTCTTTTTTGAGTGTGTGATTTGCTATAAGTTGCATATCCTTTTCTAAAGAAGAAACAACTGCATAGTTCATGATGCTCTCATGATGGTTTCATGCCTGGTAGGTACCTGTCCATGCAGCTTCTTGTCTAGCACTCAAAAGCAACTTCTGCAGTAGCGGTTTCTATCTTCTGTTGTACTTTTCCTTTTCCACAATATAATTAAGAAGGCTAATGTGTAACTCCTCCCAATCTTTGCTTTTGTATGACAGAAGCTGACTTCCATTTGCCAGTAGCTTATGTCTCTTTGTACTAAACTTTTTAACAATTGTGGAATTTATGTAAGCTTTATTTTTAAGGAGTCAGATGGAGTTTATGAAGTCCGGATGGTACAAAGAAATGTCACTCGTAATTTTTAGCAACTTCCTCTGACTGCCTTCTACGAGGATATTTTATGCTTTTCCTGCTGGTATTAATTGCATTAACTATTCAATTTTGTCAACAGCAATTGACACAAATGGTGTTTCACATTCTATGTACTTCCAAATGTAATTTAGTGGTGCTTTTACTCTTGTTTGTGCAGGAGTCTTGGTCTTGATTTGCTCTTTCTCCTCTCCTAATCTGCTTGCAGATGAGACTTGTTTGTTGTGACCTGAATCTCATTTTAGGGCTTAGCTTTTCTCACTATCAAACATGGTTTCCGTTTTTCCTGCATGCTTTCTTCCTGTGTGAGAATGGGAAAGAAGGTTTTATTTGGGTGACAAGGCAGGTTGTGTGTGACCTAGATACCAGAATACCTATGGGTGGAGTTTGATGTCTGAAGCTGTATTTTTGCACTGTCTGTGTGGGTTGACAACTTGTAAGTGCCACATTTAGCAGGAGAAAGGTGGTTTCAAAGCTGTTGGATAATTAGAATGGAAATCCTGGATTATATTCTCATGGCAGTGGATATTTCATATGCTGAATATATTTATTACTACTTGGGACAATATGATTTCATTTTAAACAGATTTTGAAAAATGAAAATGCATGAATTCTTACTTTCCTTGGTCTCCCATTTTCTGTGTTGTTTAATGGTTTAAACAAGTCTTATCAGATTTCTTTGATTTCAGGGGAAAGCAAATCTGTATTTTGGATTAAAAATGTATGGAAATAAGGATTTCTTCCATCTGAACTGTATTTCTTCACAAGCATGCTCAAGCTTCTAAACCATAGCAGAATAATTAGGTTTATTGCAGTGTGCCATGTTGTAGACTTATTTTAATTCCTAACATATGGATCTAAATTTGTATCTTGATGGCAGAGAGAGAGAATATGTAAAAAGGTGTTGCTTTTTCACCGCTCTCTTATTGGAAGGCAGTGAAATAAAAATAAAGTCACACAAGGTTGATGTGCAATGGGTAATATTCCTTTTGGCCTCAAATGTCTTATACTGGGCTTTTTTTGTCACTGTTGAAAGCAGTGCATAGTAATTAAAATGAGATGATTTTCCCCTTCTAAGTAGGCATATCCATTCTATCAAAAGGCAACTGGATGATCTTAGGTAAATTAATTTTCTGCTTTCAGATACGTTATCTTCTCCCTGATTCATATGTTGCTATAGCAACAATTGACTTCACAAGGCCTGACTTGGCTCCCAAAGAAATATGAAATGTCCTGGTTTATATTTTTCTGGTGGAAGCCATGGAGGTGACTTCAGTAGCAGTAACTGATTTTTATACCATGATTTTTCTTTTTTAAATTGAAGATAAGACTGTTTGTTTCCTAAGTTGAATATATTCCCCTTCTTCTGTGACTGATTGAGAGTGTTATAGCATACAAAATACAGCTGTGATTTCTAAAAGGCAGTTCTAAAAAGGGCAAATACTAGCTTTAAAAGATTTTTTTAATTTTAAGGTATGTATTCACTTCTATCAGTTTCAAAACCAGACACCAAATGGCACAAAAATGGTTGCTATTTACAAATATGCATGTGTCATGAATCCTAATTTAGGAACCTGCTAACTATGCCAATTGCTCATGTATCCTGATTTAGGGTCCTGCTGATTACACCAATAGGTCACAAATGAGTGATTTATGGTTACTCAAAGAATCACCAACAAATATATTAGCAAAAATAGCATTAATATGAATTTATAAAAGTGTAATTTAACAGAGTTCAATTGGAAGTTTCACTCTATTGCTTACTACATGGATAAAATATACAAAGGAAAATCGAGTTAGAATTGATTTAGAATGATTTACACAGAGACCAAAGATACAAAAGGGTAAGGAAGGCCCTCCCACTGAGTCACAAGGTTGAGGGGATGCCCTTGCTTCCTAAGCTCCTGATGGAGTTTAGGTGCAGCTAGGTCCAATCATGGTTTCAGACTTGGAAGACAGCTTATATCTAAAGGAATTAACTATGTGGATTTCATTAATATTAGTTTAGCATACAATTAAACATCAGCTTCCAGAGCATCTGTTGGGAATAGAGAATCTCTGCCTTGGGTAAGGAAGGATCTATGTCTCAGGTAAGAAGTCTCAAACCTTGAGAGTTGTCCCAACTCAGGGGAAGTCACTGGTGTGCAGCCCACTTGCAATTTAGAGAGAACCTGAATAGGACTCAGTCAAAGATTCTGTCATTCATAGAAAGGTCTCTGTTTCTCAAGGAGCAACCTTGAGAGGCATCCCAGCACAGGGGAAGATGACTGTCATGCTGCCAGGAGAGGACAGCTCAAAGAAGGCTCACTTAAGGCTGCTGTATTTATGCAAAAAATTGGTTGGCTCATAGTCATATTGCATAAAATGGGAAAGGTATGCATGAGACTCCCTGTAACTTCAACTTCATTTGTTCTTTGAAAAATGAGTCTTGGGAAAACCATCTGTCATTGATCTGTTAATTGCACTGTCAGTGTTCCATCAATATAGAATCATAGCAATGGTTTGGATTGAAAGACCTTTAAGATCATCTCATTCCAATGCCCCTGCTATGAACAAGGACACCTTTCCCTAGACCAGATTGCTCAAAGCCCCATCCAACCTGGCCTTAAACAAACCCAGGGATAAGACATCCACAGTTTATCTGGGACAACTTTTCAGTGCCTCACCACTCTCACTTTAAAGACTATTTTCCTCATATCTAATCTCAACCTACCCTTTTTCAGTTTAAAGTAATTCCCCCTTGTCCTGTCATTACGTATCCTTGTAAAACATCCCTCTCCAGCTTACTTGTAGGACACTTTTAGCTATACTATCAATGCTCACTGTGTCAGTCTGCTCCTTTTTGGATTTCCTGAGGGAGTCCTTGGCTCAGGTACAGCTCAGGCCTTAACCTCCTTTGGATCCTGTACCATACTACGTCTGCTTTGGTTAAGAGGATCAAGGGCATATGTCACACTCCACCCCATGACTACAGTCAATCCACTACGGACTCAGAGTGGTAGCACAGTAACTTCTTGCCACAGGTCTCAAATATACTGTCATAAATATCTACCATTGCATATCAGTGGTAATAGTTACTAAACTCTGTCAAAATTAATACGAATTAGATACCGTGTTGACACTCTTTCAGATCCGCACTAAACAAATAGCTTTTAGTATAAAATATTACTCTTAGTTACATTATTTGGGGATTCTTTGTGATGAACAAGGAGTATTTCCTTTGTCATGTTCCAAACCTTTACATATAAAAAGATTGTAAATAATCAACATAATATTATTAGAGCTTATGAAATCACAATTGGATGAAACATAGGATTTAAAGTTCCTGCAGCTGTTTGTGACCATCTGAATAAGGTACCCCACCAATGATGTCCTCCATCTTTTTTCACGCTCTAGAACATATTGTATCTTTGTGTCATGATGGGTACAAGATAAAGGTCCATATTCATTTCCCTAAAAAAGCAAATGAGTCACACTCCTGAAGCAAAAAACATGAAAATGAAAAGAAAATAAACAGAAACCCCCTTGATTCAGGTGGTTAAATCTTACTCTAGTAAGATTAAAGACTTTAAAAGGATCTTCTAGTATTATACTAAAAGCATAAATTATATTCTATATATGTATGTACATGTTCTTTCAATAATTTAAATGCATTGTGGATTTACAAAACAAGTATTGGACTCTCTTCATTGTCTTAAGAAGGTATCCAGTGTATCAGTGTAAGTTCTGACCTTGAAATGTGAACAAAATATGATCTCAAGGAAAGACCTTTTGAAAGTTTAGTAAAATCCTTATGCCACTAAAATATATTTTCATCTGGAATCCATACAATGAAACAATTTTATTGCTCTTTGTAGGTCTCTACTCTGCATGGGTACAGTTTCACCTTGAATGTTAGGTGTAGTTTTGGGTACCATAATATAAGAAAGATATTAAGCTATTTGAGAACATCCACAGGAGGGCAACAAAGATGGTGAAGGGCCTTCAGGGGAAGCTGTATGAGGAGTGGCTGAGGGCGTTTGGTCTGTTCAGCCTGGACAAGAGGAGACTGAGAAGAGACCTCATTGCAGTTACAACTTCCTTGGGAACATTGATCTCTTCATGACTAGTGACAGGACCTGAGGGTATGGCCTGAAGTTGTGTCAGGGGAGGTTAGGCTGGATGTTGGAGAAAGGTTCTTCACCCAGAGGTTAGTTGGATACTAGAGGGGACTCCTCTGTGGAGTTGTCACAGCACCAAACCTGACAGATTTCAAGAAGTGTTTGGATAATACTGAGGCACATGTGTGACTCTTGGGGATGGTCAGGAGTTGGACTCGATGACCCTTGTGGGTCCCTTCCAACTCAGCATGTTCTATGATTCTGTGAAATTCTCACTGAACTGCGTAAATAAGATAACCTAAGGTATCACATACTCTGAAATATCACAGGGTAATACATATATAGCAGAGTTGAATATTTTATTTACTTAATGTGTGCATTAAATTTCCCAGTTTTATAGAATTTTTTCCCCTTCTTCTTCAGTATGATGCCTAAAATCCTGGAAGATAGGCACTCAGACAAAATGTTAATGGAGAAAGATAGACAATACCTTTATTGGGAGATCGGAGGCTTTGGGCCTCTGCTGGGCCTACAAAACGCACATTGTTTCAACAAGGATCTCTGCGTCCACAAATCCCCGAAGAACCTGGCCCTCAGTAAGGTTACAGTTTTTATACTCTTCCAAAAAATTAGCATATCCATAACCAATCATCATTTCTAATTCCCTCAGTGGTTCACCCATCAGGGTTCTAGGCTATGCCCCCTGAACCACCTCCAAGGGTTTCTGGGCTCTTCTATTGTTTTGTCTTCAAGTTATCTTGCAGGTGGCTCTGAAAAACATCATGACCTTCAGAAAGCCTGAGAATATGTGAGAAAATCACTTTAGTAACTTCTAACACAGCTTAATATGTGAGCAAGAAAACCTATAATTCTAAAACTCTAAAAATCTACAAAATCCACACCAAACTTTTAGGCATCAAGTAAATGAACAGTAAATCAAATGATTGAGCTAGATTCTTCATGGTCTGTAGACTACAGGAGTAGGATTTTCTTGTGAAAATATTTAACCATCAAGTGATGCAGCAGCAGGTGGAAATGTACTGCACTCTTGCAGAATTAAATATCTCCATTGCATCTGTAAGGAAAGCATATGTTAGAAATGAAATAAAGAAAGAAATACTAAAAATAAACAACTTTGTATAAACTTTGAGAGCAGTGTACTTACATATCACTTTTGTGTAATCTGGATATTTGGAATATTAGTTTTATGTCAGGCAGTTGTGCAGAATATGTAGTGCCCAGTCCTGAATGGAGTTTTAACATTATTTGTGTATAATGTAAAAAATAGAGCCATAAAGGCATGTTGTAGTGAGGAATGCTCCCTTTGCATTATCAAGAGCTTGGACCCCTTATCAAAATATGTGTCCTATTATAGCTCATCAGTGGAAGAAATTCAGACCTCATGACCCCTTAACACTAGCTTTCAAACAGGAAGAGACACTGTGGACATTGTGGTCCCTCTGCCATGGAGTTTCCTGCTGAGATCAATTAGTACAGGGTTGTATTGATGTCAGTCACTATGACCTTTGATGAAGAAGCATGTTTGGTTCTCCTTGGAGTAAGTCCCCATAAAATCATTGCTGTATGAGTACATAGTAAATATACATAGTATATGTATGAAATATACATAATAGTATGCATGAAGTATAAATAATAGTATGTATAGAAATCAGTGTTTTTACTGATGTTTGAGGAAGACAAGTGGGTGTGGGGAAAACATAATCAGAACATGTCAAGATCAAATGCAAAAGCTCAAACTTGCATGTATACCTGGGTTGCAGATATGTAGTCTGCCTGCATGCTTAGTTTCCAGTAACATTAATTGAAGCTGAGGCACATTAGTTTTCCTCTAGCAGCTTTTGCTTAAAGTCCTCCAGGACTGTGCATATTCACGGTCACTCCCCAAAAGGTTACATAGCCTTAAACTATTCCCATTCAATTATAGATATCTCTTCGGATATTTAGATGTTGCTCTGACAGATCAGGTACGATTTTCTGTTCTTGACTGACTCAATTTCTCTCTTTGCTTGGAAAAACAATTTTTTCCTGGCTTGTGAATGATTTTCAAGTATCGTGGATTACTATCCACCCACCTTTGTTTTATCAACACATGAATTAACTGTACTATAAATGGATTTAATAACTGAAGTTTTTTACTGTTTCTTGACTGACACCAGGCACTCATAATTAATCAGTTTGGGGTGACAGAATGCAGGATGCTGTAACAAATGGCAAAGCTAACTGTTCTGCATTTGCAACAAAAATTCTTGAAATTGTTAGTGAAACCAGACTTGATGTTTGCATGTCCAAGTTCAAATTGCGCTATCTTATGGGTATTTGAAGCCCCTTTACACCCCTAACAGACAAAAGTCTAAACCTTTAATTTACACGACCTGCTCATGAGGCAACGACCTTGCATGGAGTTTTTAAGCGTGTATTTAACTGTTAGTTTTTTTAACAGCTTTTCACTAATTATTAACAGAAATAATTTGAGTTCTACAATAGATTTTTTCCATTAATCTGTCATTGTGGACTTTTTAATGGATAATTTAATTAGGCAGTGTTTTGAGTGGAATATATAACTGAATTAAAATTGGGACAAATACATTCAATGTACTCAGTAGTATATAATAAAGGCCTATGTGCATCTGTAAACTGCTCAATAAACAAAACGTAAGCACTTAAATTTGGCTGAAATATAGGGTATGGCTTTCATAACTTTCTGCTTAGATACAGACATTGAAATAATATGCTGAACCACTTCTGGTCTGCTCACAGACCCTCTCCCCACACCTATTTGGAAGAAAGTGTTTCACTACTTTTCAGTTAAAACTCCAATATGTTTTTTTGGACATGAAAAGTTGTCATGCTGATGGAGTTTTTTAACCTGTAAAGAAAATGAGTACATGAGTATTAGAATTCCCATAAAATTAACACTTTCAATTTGGGTAAGGGATCTTTTCACTTGCTGTTACAGCTCTCCAGTAAAGCAGGTTAAAAAGCTTATTCTTTTTATTTTTTTCATTTTATCTGTGCCAGGAATAATTTTGATAATTTTTGAATTTTGATTTTAAAATTCCTAATTGAGTTTGTCTTTTTTACTTTGTGTATTTTGGAACCTTGAATAGCAAATTTATAGCTGGCCTAAAACCAAATTTTCTCAACTTTAATTTTTCAGTATCTTGTAATATTCTTAGTAGCTCAAGCCTCTCTGTGACACTGAGTGATAAAAAACTTTCTTTACTTACTCTAGAGGGTTCTTTCTCCAGGTTGCCTTTACCTTTTCCACTTTATCTGTCATCTACTTAAACAAAATTGTATGGGGCCCATATGGGTCAGGGTTTAACATGCCTGTAGGAGGCCAAAATTAACAATCATGAAGATGATATCAAATCGCAGAGGTATCCAACTGTGGGACAGAGACGGCCCCTTGAATAATCTGCTGGTCTGTACAGCAGGTTTTCTCCTCAAGAGGTCCTTCAGCTCATGGTAGACAGTGGGTTTTGGAATCAGGATAGTTGTTTCGGACTCCAGTTAGCCTCATTGCTACTTTCTTTCCTATGGGCTTGGCACATTTTCTCCTTCCATAGGCATATGCTTCCCATGTGAACTCAGTGGACCCATCCTGTGCAGCAGGGCATGTCCCTTTCTGTGACATCTGATTACACAATCAGAGAGAGGTTCAATCTATGTACCATGACCAGAAAGTGCCTCTCATATGCTAGTACCTGCGGGCTGTATGTGGAAGTCCATTCTGTATATGAAAAAGGACTATGGGAGGACTGTGTGGGCTGCTTTGGTGGTGGAATAATTTGCTATCCATGAAACATGTGCATAAGGATGGCAAATGAAAATTACATAGGTAATCTTAATTCTGGAATTACCTAATTTTTCAGAACCTAAATCTGCCAAGGCAGTATTCTGTCGAAGTAAAATTTTGATACTATATATGCAAATGAATACACTTACTTTTATAAGGATTCACAAAATAGGAGAGTCAAGAAATATTCAGGGAGATGAAGAATTGGTGCCAGTAGTAGCTAACTCTGACTGAGAATACAGGTGAAATCTGTGCAAATGTTACCTATATTATAAATTAGCCCAGTAGTACATACACATGAGCACAGTTTAGAAAATATGTGGTTGAACAGAATATTGGTGTATTATTCTTTCTCTCCAAGAGTATTCTGAGTAATTTTATTTTCTGACATAATTTTCATGTCAGCTTCTCACCCTTGTAGCTCTGTGTTAACTTTGCTGTGTGTTTGCCTAATGTGTGCATGCACCAGAAATACTTTCTGAGCCGCTTCTGCTAACCTGTCAAAATTTGATTGCTATTTCTAATCATGTGAGATTAACAGACTACAATTTACATACTGTTTTCTTATCTAAAAAATAAATACCAAGTGTGCACACTGAAAAATAACAAGGGTCTCTTTGGAAGTAAAGAAATGTAAACAAGGAGAAAAGTACTCATAATATGTCATCTGTATAGGACATCATTTATTTTTGATGCAAGATTTGAGGTGGTGTCACTGCATTGATGACTTATTTTCTTTGGTCAGCAATGCCCAGAGGCACAGGTGCCATGCAGCACTGTGTGGGAGGGCATGTAGCAGAAGTGTGATGGACCAAGCCTTCCAGGATGTTATAACAGCCCCATTGGCTTAGCAGTTATATGTCCATTTGTGGCTCATTGATTTTGATGGTACATAGCCTGCTAGCTTGTTCTGTCAGCTTCCTCAGAGAAAAACCTGGATTGTTCAGGGTACTGTACTATGAGCGGACTGTATATTCAAAGTTCATTGAAACAATTCTGTGTCACCTCTGTACTTCCTTCTCCCTCAGCTACCATCTTTTTAGGGTATTTGTAAGGTACAAGTTTCCCATCACAATTTTGTTTGTCTAATAAGATTTTCTGCTAACAGATTATAGAGGTGGGTCTTGTGTGTGTTTTTTTTTTTTTCTTTTGTAGGAGTAGGGGAGGGGTGGGGATTTGTTATGTTTGTTTGTTTGCTTGTGGGTTTTTTTCTGTTGGCATCTCACTAGGATTTGCGAATAGGAATCGTTTAAAAAAACAACTGGTGTTCAATTTCAGTTTAATTACCAGCCACAGGCTTTAGACAGGGAAAGGACTGTTTCAGCCTTCTTTGCTTCTGGCGATAGCAGCCTTTCTGCTTATTGCACTTTTTAAATGGCTTTGTCCAATTTACTTATAAACCTCTAATTAGCAGTACAAGGTAAGTAAATTTTGCTAATAATATGTGTTTTCCAATGGGATCCTAAGGACACTTTGGAAAGTCAATCTGCATAGAAAAATAAAATTATATATCTCTAGTAGTTATTATTTTCAGTGCATCATTAGTAACATTCACACACAGACCTGAACTCAGGAGAGGAATATATATGTTCTAGGCCCAGGGAAGTAGTTAAGCTGCAGACTGCAGCAGGACAAAGTATGAAGCAAAACAGTGGTTTATGTGTGCAATAGGTATTTTTTTGTCCTCTTGCACACATGTTGAGTGAAGCTGGACAACAGTAAAAGCAGATCCCTTCGAATCTGTAGAAAGCTACAAGGTTTTACTGTTACTAAACAGTGCTGTCCCATTGAAAAGTAAAAAGTGTGGTGTTATCAGCTTGGACTAAATTGGACATTGTATGAGAATAATTACAGCAGGCACAACAGAAATTGCTAGATAGAATGACTCAATTCTGATGGATGTCCCAAGAATCTTATCTGAAGAGTGCCTGTCTGGTGTGTATTATCTGTCCCCCTGCTGGGACCCAGGCTGTGCCCACAAGAGTTTCTGGTCTGGGAACCTCAGCTCCAGAACTTCAGTTTGTGCTGTGGCATTACACTTGGTTGTAGTCAAGGTGACTTACTGCTGTTGGTGGTAGTTTATTTCTGGAGTCTTTGTGACTCCAGAAACTGCACAACAGGAGAATAAATAAAAGTCAGTGTCAAAACTGTGATATCAGGATGCATGACAACAATATTTTTCTGTCTCTTAAATGTAAAAAAAAAATACATATGAAATAAAGTCTTAGCTTCTATCTGAGAATGACTTTTTGATTTCATTCAACTGGAACTTTTTTCTCATAAACCCATGAAAATAAATTTTCCAGACTTATATTTTAAGTACGTAACAGTTCAGTGCTGCTAAAAAAATTAGGGGTTTTGATTTCTTTTTTCTAAACGGTCTCTCCCCTTGCTTTACGGACATGTTTTCTTTCTCCCTTCTTTTCTTGTCTGTGTGCTGTGTATCCTTTCACCATATTCCCCTCCCTGTCACCTATTTCAAAAACTGTTTGAAAACTGGATGATAAAGGTAGGTTGAAGATTTTTCCACCTGTACATTCTAATAATAAGGGTGTAGTGACCATGACCCAGGGACTGTCTTAAAAGCAACTAAACAAAAAAAAAGATGCTTAGATTAAGTATAAGCCTAATGTTGATAGCTAATTAAGCAGCCATATAATATGTGCATCAATTTTACATGATATGTAACATTTACACTAGTTGTGTGAATACTATGTTATGTAACTGAACTAACTATTCAAGTATGTCTAGTCTTCTTAATGTTACCTTTTCCCCAAAAGTCCTATATTTAGTTATTTTTATTGATTTGCCATTATTTTCCCATCATTTTCCCATTTTGCTTAATGATTGCAATAAGGGAAAAATAGAATCTTGATGATGCTGTCCTCAGCCAATGAAGGTCAAAATGGTCCAATACCATACAATGGGCACTTTCTAACTTTGCATTAAGGGAGCTAATTCACCTGAGGGATAGCTGTACTTGTGTCAAACCCAGCAGGGAACATGAAAATATCTCTGCTTAGACTTCAACCTAAGTCTCTCACTAAAGGAAGTTCTTGAAAATTTTGCATGCTCACCTACTTCCTTCCTTCCTTCCATCCTGCCAGCCTTCCTTCCTGCATTCCTGCCTGCCTGCCTCCATTCCATCCTGCCTTCCTGCCTGCATTCCTGCCCTCCTGCCTGCATGCCTCCCTCACTGCCTTCCTGCCTTGCAACCTTCTCTCCTTCCTGCCTTCCTTCCTTGCTTCCTTCCTGCCTTCCTGCCTGCCTTCCCTCCTTCCTGCCTGCCTTCCTGCCTTCCTTCCTTCCTGCCTTCCTTCCTGCCTGCCTTCCTTCCTGCCTGCCTTAATTCCTGCCTTCCCGGCTCCCTACCTTCCTGCCTCCCTTCCTGCCTGCGTTCCTTTCCGACTTCCCCCCTGCCTGCCTTCCTGCCATCCTTCCTGCCTGCCATCCTGCCTGCCTNNCCTGCCTTCCTTCCTTCCTGCCTTCCTGCATGCCTACCTGCCTGACTTCATTCCTGCGTTCTTGCCTGCCTTCCTGCCTGTTTTCCTGGCTGCCTGCCTTCCTTCCTACCGGCCTGCCTTCATTCCTTCCTCCTTTCCTTCCTGCCTGCCTTCCTGCCTTTCTTTATGCCTTCCTGCCTTCCTTCCTTCATTTCTGCCTTCCTGCCTCCCTGCCTTCCTGCATTCCTGCCCTCTTGCCTTCCAGTCCTCTTGCCTTCCTTTATGACTTCCTTCCTGGCTGCCTGCTTCCATTCCTTGCTGCCAGCCTTCCAGCCTTCCTTCCTGCCTTCCTGCCTGCCTCCCTTCCTTCCTGACTGCCTGCCTTCCTGTCTGCCTTCCAGCCTACCTGCCTGCCTTCCTTCAAGCCGTCCTGCCTGCCTGCCTTCCTGCCTGCATTCCTGCCTGCCTTCCTGCCTGCCGGCCTTTTTTCCTGCCTTCCTGCCTTACTTCCTGCTTTCTTTCCTGCCGTCCTGCCTGCCTTCCAGCCTGCCTGCCTTCCTGCCTTCCAGCCTTCCCTCCTGCCTTCCTGCCTGCCTGACGGCCCGCCTTCCTGCTTTCCTGCCTTTTTGCCTTCCTTCCTTTCTGCCGACCTTACTTTCTGCCTGCCTTCCTTCCTCCCTTCCTGCTTTCCTGCCTACCTGCCTGCCTTCCAGCCTGCCTGCCTGCCTTCCTGCCTTCCTACCTGCCTTCATGCCTGCCTGCCTACCTGCGTCCCTGTCTGCCTGCCTTCCTGCCTTCTTGCCTTTTTTCCTGCCTTCCTGGCCCATTTCCTGCCTGCCTTCCTTTCTGACATCCTGCTTTCCTTCCTGCCATCCTGCCTTCCTTCCTGCCTGCCTTCCTGCCTTCAT
>WBMV01003909.1:0-14099 GCA_013396655.1 Campylorhamphus procurvoides
TCTGCCTTTTGTGCAGAGGTTCCAGCAGGAAGTGCCTGTGCCTCAATAACATGATCTAAAGTCATTACTGCATACCCCACCTTGCGAGTTCCATTTCTCACATATCTGGCTCCATCGGTGAACCATAACTCTGCTTCAGGCAGTGGGGTATCTTTTAAATCTGGTCAGCTACAATATGTTGCGTCGGTTGTTTTGAGGCAGTAGTGACATACTGGTTCCTGTGTAGTCATTGAACTGGACAAAAAGGTGGCTGGATTGAGGATGTTAGTGGTGATGATTTCAACATCATCTTGTTCTAGTAGGATGGCTTGGTATTTGAGGAATCTGGAGAGTGAGAGCCAGTGACTCCATTTCTGCTCTAGTACAACTGAAACAACATGTGCCACTAGAATGGTCATTTTCTGTCCCATTGTGAACTTTTGTGCTTCCTGTGTGTTTAGTACTACAGTTGCTACCGCCCTCAAGCACCCCGGCCATCCTTTGCTTACTTCATCTAATTGTTTGTAGAAGTATGCTACTGCTCATTGATATGGTCCTACTTGTTGGGCTAGGACCTCCAATGCAATCCCCTGCCTTTCATGTGAGAAAAACCAAAAGGGTTTGGTCACATCTGGGAGGCCTAGCACAGGTGCTTGCATAACTTCCTTCTTCAATTGATAGTAGGCTTGCTTAGCTTCTCCAGTCTACACCAACTGTTTGTTCCCATCTTGCAGGATCTGGTACAAAGGTTTGACTATCAATCCATATTGATAGATCCAAAGTCTACACCAGCCAGTCATTCCTTAAAATGTGTGAAGTTCTTTTGGAGTCTGAGGTAGAGGTGTTCTGCCAATAGCTTTTTTCCTTTCTGGTTCCAGTCGACATTGTCCTCCTGAGATCTCATAGCCCAGATAGGTGACTTCTTCCTTGACAATTTGGGCTTTGTTTTTGGATACCTTCTACCCTTTTAGTCCTAGAAAATTTAACAAACTTATAGTCCATTATTGACACTCTTCCTGGGTCTAGGTGGCAAATAGCAGGTCATCCACGTACTGCAGGAGGACTCCATTGTCTGATGGTGCTGCCCACTCTTTGAGATCTTTTGCAAGTTGATTTCCGAAGATTGTGGGGCTATTCTTAAAGCCTTGGGGTAACATGGTCCAGGTGAGCTGGGATTAGCAACCTGTGTCCAGATTTTCCCACTCAAAGGCTAACAATTTTTGACTTTTAGGGTCCAAAGGCAGGCAGAAAAAGGCATCTTTTAAATCTAGGTCAGTAAACCACATATGTTCATTTTTTAGTTTGGTCAAAAGTGTATATGGGTTTGCTACTACTGGGTAGAGATCCTCAATTTTATTAACAGCTCTTAAATCTTGTACCAGCCTATAACTTTTGCCATCCGACTTTTGGATTGCCAATATAGGGGTATTATATTCTGATTCATATTCAGTCAACAACCTTAATTTGATAAAATTATCGATTACCTCCTTGATCTCTTTTCTATCTCCTAATTTGAGAGGATATTATTGTTTGATTCTTACAGATTGTGTTCCGGGTTTTAGCCTTGCTTGTACTGGTTGTGCAGCTTTGGCCCTTCCTAGGGTTCCATCTGCCCCCACCCCAGGGTAAACTTCATCAAGGACTGATGATGGTACTTCTCCCAATATCTGCTGCTAAATTAAAGCAAGACGTAAGAGTTAGATTAGTTTGTTTTCCCTTATTTTAATTCATATCGCCCCATTTTCAAACTTAATTTCTGTGTTCAATTTGTCTAAAAAATCTTGTCCTAAGAGCAATTTAGGTGCATTTGGCATATAGAGGAACTTGTGTGTGCCTATGGTCTTACCAAGTTTGAAACTTAAGAGTTCCATAAATGATACCTTCTGATGCTGGCCAGTTGCTCCTACAACATTTAAAAATACGTTAACCATGACATTTAATTCTTGATATAATGCAGAAAGTTTTGCAGTGGTGTCCACCAAAAACTCTATTTTATGTTTGTCTTTTCCTATTTCCATTATAACCAGGGGGTCTCCAGGGTGCAAACCGCCTGGGCCCCCTTAGTCATGGTCTAATTCTGACACCAAGGTAGGTTTTCATCTATTTTGGGGGTGGTCTCTTTTCCAGTGTCCATTCTGATTACATATTGCACACTGGTTTGGTCCCAGTTTTTGATAGTCACTGTTTCCAAGGCGTCATCTGGGGCCTCCAGAATGGGGGTCTTTCCTTTCCAGGGTTGCCTTTGTGATGGTTTTACCTAATTTCTGTCTTTCTACCCCTTCCCTGTTCCTGTATACCCGCCATGTTTCCTCAATTAGTTTTTCGATGTCCCTCTGTTCTTCAGCTTTTAACCTTTGTAGTTTATGTCAAAAGTCATCTGAGGATTGGCCCAGAAACACTGAGATTAGCTGCTGTTTACCATGGTCCACTAATGGGTCCAGGGTGGTGTAAATTCACATTGCCTCCCTTAATCGATCTAGAAATTCAGTGGAAGTTTCTCCCAGGTTTCATTTTACCATGTATAGAGACCCCCAATTTACAGCTTTGGGAATCGCATTCTCCATTCCATAAACCACCCATCCCCGATATCTCTGGAGGAGTTGGTAATGGTCAGGATTATTGTAATCTCAATGTGGCTTGTCTCACAGAAAGAAAACATTCAGATCATCATCAGGCATTAACATGGTTTGGGCATGTGCCCTGGCTGCCTTTAATACTAATTCCTTCTCAGTTTCTGTCAAGCCATCTAACATCAAATCTATATCTTCCCAATCTGGATCTAGGGCTTTAATATATGCTTTAAACTTCTTCACCACCCCAGTCGGATCATCTCTATATTTACAAGCAATATAAATGTCTATCAAGATGTCTATCAAGGAAAGTGAGGAATCCTTCTGGACTAGGAAAGGGACCTCCCTCTCCTCAAGCCACCACAACCATTGAAATTAAGAGACTTTATTCAGAAAATGTAGAAAAGAGGATAACAGCTCTTTACTACAAATATATATATGTATAACTAAAACCAGAACAGAACAAACAGCAACACTGTAACCAAAACTTTCAAACAAATCAAGTCCTATCTCTGCCCCTTTGATGCAGTTATAGTCACAATCAGCAGGGGATGCTGTCGCACCTTGGGAGGCAGAGGCTGCAGTGACTCACGGCCACCAGGGTCTGCTGTCAGGCTCTGGCGAGGCAGACACAGGAAGAGGTGCAGATTCCATAGCTCAAGTGGGAATGGCGGCTACTGGGACATGCTGAAACCTTTCCTGTGGGCAGTGANTCCATGAAAGATTTTGAAACCATAACACAGCATCAACTGCAACAGGGTATTATAGTTTAACAAACCATTTGCTGGCCATTTCTCACCATCATCTAGTTTATACAAGGGCCACCATTGACTGCAATATTTAATTAGGGTCTTTTTGCTAGTGCTCCCACCTGGAGGTCCTCCTATTTCTTTCCAGTGTGCCAAAATACATCCTAAGGGTCTTTTACTGACCTCTTGTTTTCCCTGCTGGTTTCCTATTCTTATGGCTTTTGCTTCGCCCTTCTCTGGCTGTGCCCCTCATGGGACGACAGAAACGCAAATCCAGGCTCCCACTCACTTCATACTCAATTGTAAGTCTCAGTCGCGTCAGTCTCACTCTGTCCTTTCACACCAGTCACTTCGTCCTTTACTGGCCACTTTCCTCACAGAAGAGTGGAATCACAGTGTGGGACTCTGCACTCTCTCCATTCTTGTTTGCATGCCTCAGTCACACAGCACACAACACCAGCTTTTATTTACTTTTGGTTTCCATTTCGTCTATGGGCTCAATTAGCCCCAAAGTGTAGAGGCTTTGTATAAAGAAATTAGTAATTCTAGAGCTTCTTGTTCTGTGAACCCGGGATTCTCCCTTGGGTAATTGGGGTAATTCAGGTATTACCCCAATATTTTGCCGTGCCTTTTCAACCCAACAATGGAGACAAAAGTAGGTGTTACTTTCTTGGGTATCCCACTGTGCTAAAAATCTACACGCTTTAAAAATTATACACAACAACAAAGGGTAACACTCTTCACAATCCAGACACCAATGAGGGAGACTCACATCTACTCCTTCGTCGAGTTCCATGGACTATTAAAAATCTGATGTTAAACATTGGAACAGAATAGTATCCAAATTCATTTGCTGTGTTCTGAGTATATGAACTGTGCAATCGATAAATATTCACCACTGAGGGTTCCAACTTAAGGTAATACTTTGACAAAAGCAGTTGCCTTTATATGTGCAATTGCCTTTGCAGCTGCAATCATCCTCTAAGTCTAAGTTCCCTATAGCTATCCCAAGTCCCTAATGCTGATTAACACACTTTCCCTGTCAACAATGTACACAAATCACAAAAATTCTAGGAGAGCAACTACTGTACTAAGGACACAAATAGGGGCTAGCAATTTTGTTTGCTGTTAGCTGTGATACTGACAGATTGAAATTTTGAGGCATTAACAACAAATGGCCAACAAACCTGGGGATCTAGCCCACACAGGGGATGAGGGGTAGAAATCCCCTGCCCATCTTCACAAATCACCTTTACAAAGACTCTCACTATCAATTTCCAAAAACACATTCAATGTTTAATAGCCACCAAATTAATACTACATGGACAAGACAACAGATAACACACAAAAACAATATACCACATCCAAATCCCCAATATTTGCTCATTCAACATACACACAGGATCACCACAGATGGTTTGAAACAAACCCAAAGACAAAACTTATAATAATTGCAATCCCAAATCCAAGTCCAAAATCCAGCCACAAAGGTAGACCCAAAAACATCCATCCCTTTCTTTCCAGACCCTCTTGGCCTGAGGAATTTGGTAGCGCTTCGGTGGGACTCGAACCAANTATTGATTACCCCTGCTATCTGCTGAAGCGCTACGTTCCAGGTTTTATCTTACCCTTTCAGCTGGGTAGTTCTGCTTGCAAGCAGTTGCATTTTGCAAAGTCACACTCATGCTAAGTTCTAAAGGTTATGCTAACATAGCCAGGCCTTAGGTCCTGGCCATAGATCTTTACCTCCCTGGTTTCACAGCATAAGTGGTAAAAGACTTATGTTTGCTAGATATCTCTAAAAAGTATTTTATGTACAAAGAATAATTACTTGGCCCTAGTGCATGAATACTATGCACAAAAAGAACATTGCTATAGGTCATGGAGTTTTTTTTTTTAAATAATAGGAAAAATANACTGGAGCAGTGTAACACCAGCATATGACTTACGGTTTACCTTCTAAAACCCAAGGATAAAAGGGTGTTTTGGAATTTGTGTACCTTGCACAGGATTGTATCCACTCCCGCAAAGATCCAGTGGAGCCTGGGGAGCCTCGCCGGAGAAATGTCCCAGGGGCGCCCAGAGAGTCCCCAGTTCTGGAGGGTCTCACAGCTGAGCGGAGTCCCTCCTGCTGGCTCGCCAAATTGATTCAAAGGAATCCANCAGCATAAGTGGTAAAAGACTTATGTTTGCTAGATATCTCTAAAAAGTATTTTATGTACAAAGAATAATTACTTGGCCCTAGTGCATGAATACTATGCACAAAAAGAACATTGCTATAGGTCATGGAGTTTTTTTTTTTAAATAATAGGAAAAATAGTTGTTTATTAAGTGAGATGAAAAAGACAGAGCAAAATGGGTGAAAAACTGAGACAAGATTGGATTTGGACCTAGGAAATTAGCTAGCTGAATTCACAGGACATGAAAGTCTACATCAGGAACTTTCTTGTCAGTCATTCTCCAACATCATGGACCAAGAGAATCTCAGAGAATTTTTCTTTTATGGTGATAGAAGCTATATGGTGATGATCTTAATTGTAAATAGTTTTAGGAATTTTGTAGCCTTACTATAATTGCATGAACTTTATAACTTTGTAGCTACTGTTTAATCTTAACCATTAGTCTGCAACAGCAAATATTGTTTGAAAACAGAGAACAGAGGATTGAAGAAATGTGTGGTCTAGATTAGTTTCAGTAACCTATGCCCCCCAGGAAGCTAAGTCAACAGGGAATTGTTTAGATAGAGTAAGTTTAGATTATATTTAACCAAAATGAAAACAATAATGGGACCAAACGACCACTCAAAGACATTATAGTTCCGGATAAAAGACATTAGATGGCAGTCTTGCTCCATGAGAGCCGAAGAACAAAAATTCAAGAAAAACGTAATGATTTATGAGAAAAACCCAATGGTTTATGGGATGGGGAGGATTTAAAGATGTTAAAATGTATATACACCCTCGATTTCTATACCAAGGTGGACGTGCTTATGGCGGGACACCCCCCAGCACACTTCCTTGGCGCTGAATAAAGAAATGCTTGCCTAACAGTGTTACGTTGTTGGGTGATTTCTTTGAATCAATGGCTTCAAAGAAAATTAATAAATATATCCTGAATTTAATTATAAAAATGATAATTTCAAGTAAACAAATCATAGTGTAATTGCATTGTGCATTGGTTTCTAAGATTGCCAGTAAAATTCATAATGGTAAATACGAATAGATTCATCTTTCTATGTTAGCAATCCTTCCTAGCAAAGGCCAAGACATTATTCTTTAATACCATCTCTTTCCCTGTATTGGATTTACAGGGTGGGTGTAGAGGTGACTGCTGTGAGAATTCACCAGAAGCTGCCCCTGCGTTGAGCAGAGCCAATTTCAGCCAACGCCAAGCTGCTGGACAAAGCTGAGACAATCAGTAAAGCTGGTAGTGCCTCTCTTATATTTAAGAAATGGTAAAAAATGCTGTACAACAGCAGCTGAGAGAGAGGAGTGAGAAAACGTGAGAAACAACTCTGCTGATACCAAGGTCAGTGAAGAAGGAGGGGAAGGAGGTGCTCCAGATGCAAGGGCAGATTCTCCTGCAGTCTGTGGTGAAGACCATGGTAAAATAGCCTGTCCCTCTGCAGCCTGTGTAGGACCCCACACCACAGCAGGTGTACATGTCCTGAAGGAACATTCCCCATTCATAGAATCATAGAATCAACTGGGTTGGAAGAGACCTCCGAGATCATCAAGTCCAACCCTTGATCCAACACCACTGTGATTACTAAATCATGGCACTAAGTGCCACCTCCAGTCTCATTCCCCTGGGCTGCTCAGGGAGGGCATGTAGAAGAGTCAGGAGTGAAGTTGAACCTGGGAAGAAGGGAGAGATGGGAGTAAAGTGTTTTTAGTTTTGTTTTTATTTCTCACTATCCTACTGTTACAATTAATTGACAACAAATTAAAATAATTTCCCCAATTTGAGTCTGTTTTGCCCATGACAGTAACTGATAAGTGATCTACCTGTTCTTATCTCTACCCATGAGCTTTTTGTTGTATATTCTCCCCCTGTTCTGTTGATAGAGGGGAGTGATAGAGCAGTTTTGTGGGCACCTGATTGCCAGCCAAGGCCGACTAACCACAGGCATTTGTGGTGCCCAAAGTGGGGCTATCAAGGAATTAGAGATAAGAGTAGTAATTAGGAGAGGTAATGGGCAAAACATGTACTGAACACTGCTATACAGCAGAAAAACTGTAGGAACTTTTGTTTTTGTCATTGTGGTGAAAGAATGAGAGGTGGAATGTGTGTTAATTATCCACTTTTGTCAATGTTGTGATGACATTATTTTATCTGAATAGCACCCACAGTCAATGGAGGTGACACTTCATTCTTTGGTGGTGAATGGGGATCACTAAATTGCAAATTCTGCAAAATTATATCCAAAGCCATATAGGGAGTCTGATAATCAGAAATCATGAAGTTAGTGGAAGGAATAATGTTTATAATTAATATTTTCCCTTGTGTTGAAAAATTTTTGTTTTCAAAGGATCTTTTATAATAAAACATTAAAGGCCTTTAGGGCAACAGTGTCATTACACTGTTACTTTTTTATACATCTAAAAGGGCTAGGCTTTTTTTTTTTTAGTAATTATAAGCTATTTTCTATAGTTTCTGTTTATGTGTCCAGGACAAGTCTGAGAAACAAAGAAAACATTCTTAACTTCTGTTATATTTCCCAGAGTTTGTTGTTCACAAGACACTTTCATATGTTCCAATCCTACTTAAACTGTACCCTCTAAATCCATTTTATCTGATTTAGAGACTTAAAAGAATTTAAGATAATTATGTTTCCTCCATGTGTTCATGCACATGTGCTTTTTTAGAGTTGCTGAAGAAGGACTTAAAGGTGTGGTCTAATTTTAAATAAGCCAGTTGACAGCTGTTCTGTGTTGCTGTTGACAGCTGTTTGTGTGTCTGGTTGTTTTTTTTGTTGAACTGAAATTATAATATTAAAAAATTATGAAGACTGTTGACTTGTGTGGATAACATTTTAATAGCTGAAAATGTAAGCTAAAAATTTAGACTTGAACACTTTTCATTTGACTGTTGTGCAAAGGAATGACATATAAAATAACTGTTTATATCCTGAAAGTAAAAGTTTACTTTGGAGAAAAGTAAAAAAAAAGAAAAACAAACTACAAGTCCTTCTCCCTTGTGTGAGCTGAAATTTCGTCATGATTCTTTGTAAGAATATCAGAATAGAAAATGATTCCCTACCTAAGCATATTCTTAAGTATCTTATTCCATAACAAATAAAAATTGCTAGAAATATATTTGAGTCAGTTCTGCAAAACCAGAAGCAAGTATAACTAGTGAAAAGTAGAAATATTGAAAACATTATAAAACAAACCCCTTAATTAGCCAGTGACTTATGTGAATTTAGAATTTTTCTTCAGATGCAGAGGTAAAGCAGGATTTATAATGTCAATAATTTACTATTATGCCAGTGATCAGCTTGTGGATTTCTATTAAACAAAAAGTCACATAATGTTTTAAGAGAGCAGAACTATAAAGAAACTTTGTGAGAGGTTGGCTTTTTCTAAGGTACATAAAGCTGTACCTCAGTAGTATAGCTTATTCACTAGAGCTGATGTTGTTTGAATAAAACAGTAGTTGTAACTCACTGCTTCTAATTCTTGCATTTAGTAAAACTTCTCATACTGTAAAAGTATTAGTGAGTAGATACTGTTTCTGAAGGGCAACAAAGAACATCACTTATCTGTAATTTTAATTTTGTTCTGATTGACATTATCTTATGATTTTAATGCCTTTTAATAGGGAGCAGTTATTTATTAATCTAGCCATTTTTGGTTGATATTTTATGTGTGTGTTTATAAGTGCTATAAAAACATTACAAAAGAAATTATAAAAACTTCTTGAGGATTTGCTGATTTGGTATATACAAGGTTACATAATCAAATCTAAATAAATATGTACTTTAAGCATATAACAAGCTGCTAGGTAATTATAAAGAGAAGCAGCAGTTTTTCTTGAAGAGAATGTTGGGAGTATTAGAACCATTAGTTTTGATTTGTCTGAAAAGACCAGAAGCCATTTTCCTTTTAGTTACTGAATTAGCTCAGCTGGGCAGGTGGGCAGAATGGAACTGAATACAAGCTAGTGTAGCTGAATGGGCACTAGAGGTGAATGCTGTTTGCATAATGTGATGCTCTGTTGTGCTGCTAATAATTTTGCAGAAGAAATGGAATATTATGCTGTTCTTTTCAGCCACAGGAAAGCAGTGCTTTAAATGACATTGTATGTTAATACACTGTGCTGTTATGAATGCAAATGCAAGATGAAGTGGCCAGATATTTTGACAGATAAAATCTGCCAATTTGTCCCTGGTATCTTCTAATTTCATGTTCTTAGTGATCCAATAAAAGCTTCTGTCCTTCCCTTCCCTGAAGACTAAATTTTGGGGTTTTTTAATTTATTTTCATAAGCAAATACTGCAACTGAAAATGACATTGCATTTCAGTAATCATGTAGTTAGCACCAAAATACCTATATGGTATAGCACAAAGGCTAGCAAGAATGTCCTCCGAGAACTTAGCTATTCAATTTGCTTTCTCTTTTTCTTTTTTTTCTTTAATAAAAAGCATGGGTTTCTTTGTGTGTGCAGAATCTAATTATTATTTTAATAATAAACTTGTTCTTTGATTGTCGCATTCCGATAGGGGCAGAAATGACGAGTCACTCCGATTTCGGGGTGCAAGCAGGAATGGCCACTTTATTGAGGGGCGCATGGGACTTTTATAGGTTCGGGTTGGAAGGTTCTGGAACTAGGGAGGAGTAACGGGCGGAGTTAGGGCAGAACGCGACACATAAGGGAGGGAAGGGTGGTGACCGCGACATACAAGGGAGAAACTGGGGGTGGCCAGCCTTATAAGAGAGTGGTGCACTGCCCCACAGGCTGGCCAGCAAGGGGACGGGGATACAGCAATCAATCACGACAATTGAACAATAGAAATGAAATAAAAATGGAATAATGCCTATTCTAATACAGAATGTTGCTAACTGGCTAACAAGAACATTCTAAAACTTTTAAAACGGCGAAAACGGTGACCACAGGTCTGTTTCACACGGATTGGGTCCGGTCCCGGCCCAGGTCAGATCTCTCTTTAGTTTCGTTTTCCTCGGGTCCCGGTGCTGACTCCGTGTTCTGCTGCTTCCAGCTTGTAAAATCCTCTGATGGTTCTCCCACATTTGATAATATTACCCTTGACCTGTTTTCTTAAACTTGCAGAGTACCAGTGGTATATTTGTATCTATAAATTCTTCATCACTCTGTGTGTGTCTATCAGTATACACATAGGTATATTGATATTAAAATATACAAAGAACATGATTAAAACAGGAATTCATTTAATGACTTTTTCTAATGACCTGTCTTCCTAGATTTGAAATTATTGAAATTAGACTTGGGGTCTCTTCTGAGAATATAGAAGTATTGTTCCTGTCCAGCTAGAGGGCTGGCTGGCCCTGATTAATCTGTATTGGGAACATGGCCAGCTCCCATAGGGAGTGCTGGTGAAGGGGAGCTGGCCGGGCTCCCCCCTCTCCTTGCTGGTGGACAAAGTCTGTGGAGGGGCTAGTTTTCTTTGAGAGGGGCTTCTTGCAATGGCGGTTAAGTCATAGAAGTGCAAGAGGACAGCAAAAAATAAATTGCTGGTGACTCTTCAAGGGAAATAGACATTAAAAAGCACTCTCAAGTTAAGGACAACCTACTGTAAGCCACAGGAAATGTGTTACAATATTTGGAACTGTGCTTCCCTCCGGGTAGATTTATAATGCTGTTGCCAGCATGGGTTTCTCTGTACGCACACACATGTGGGTGGGTATTCTGAGAAACATAAAACTATAAGTGTTCCTATAAATTCAGGACCAAGGGGGAATACAAATTTAACATTTGAGTGCATTCAATTATGTGAGAGAGAAAAATAAAATGTGAGTAGTGTTTTCATTGTCTTATTACCATGTCAGAGCTCCTTATTGTGAACTTTTCATCTAGTTTGGTCTATGCATACTCACTGGGGGAGAAAGGATGAAGAAATAGCATTAGTTTTAAGGAACAGGTCTTTCGGGGACATAGCTTCTTAGCATTTACTAATATCCTGTGAGAAACTTTCACTTTGAACAGTGGCTTTAGTAAGGAAGAACTATGTTTTGTGCATAGCCGAGAAAGCAACAGTTGCACACTTAGAGCATTAATGTGAAGGGAAATAGGGAAAGGATTTCACAATGCATTCTCAAGGCTGGTAATTAGAAAGTTATATACTCTTTAGCCTTATCCTCCCACCTCCCTTCAGTTGCATTCTTTTCTATCCCTCTGTTGGAGGTTATGGCTAGAATTATCCATGTGATTCCTAGGTAAATTTTCCTCTGTTTGTGAGGTTTTGTGTTATTTTATTTTATTTTAATTTAATTTAATTCAATTCTATTTTATTTTATGGAAGAGTGATTTTGTTTGTTCCTTATCAAATGACTAATACACCTCTTCTTCCCCTCCCCTCCCCAAAGTTTAATTATGTAATCACATGTAACGACACTGAAGTGAATCTCAGTCAACAGAGTAGCCAGGATGAGAGTATATGGGAGTGAGATGAATGCTCTTTTAAGAAATGTCTATGAGTGGCCTTGAAACTAGGTAGGTGTAGGTCTAGATAGTTACTGCTTGTTCAGTCTTCTTAATAAGAAAGAGGAGTGTGAAAAAGTTCTATACACTGGTACAAGGAAAAAGGGTTAAATATGAGAAGAAAATATTTATTGCAAGGTCATATTTAAATTACATTGTTAAGATAGTATTATGTTTATGGTACTCTCAAGGTATATTATCTTTGAAAAGCAATAAGGATATAAAATGCATAATAAGTATTGTAAGGTATATTATTTTAAAATTCATGTTATCCATGAGGATTCAAGTTGGTGGAAGGCTTTGATTGCAAGACCATGGACTTGTATTTTCTGTGTTTGTTTGTTTGAAGTAAGAATTACTTTATCATTTTAGTACAAGTGGTATGTTTGAGCCTTGAAAGTATCTTTCTTTCGGGTGTAGTTCTGACAGAGCAAATAGAAGTTATGGACCATGGAAACTATAAGACAAGCATCTGAATGCTAATATTTGATATATGATAGCTTAGGTTTCTAACATAAGTTGATATATTATATTGAATATATTATATAGCAGAATGAGATCTCAAATAGCTGCATGGGAGAAATGTGTTTAATCTATCATGTTAGAATAACCAGCTTGATCTGCATTTGTGTTTTGTACCATCTAAAATCATATGATAATGTCCTTTCTTTTGCATTACTAAACAACATATTAAAAGGTTCTAGATCAAAGTATTATTTGCCAGCAGGTCAAGGGAGGTCATTCTTCCCTTCTACTTTGCTCTTGTGTGACCTCATCTGGAGTACTGCACCAAGTTCTGGGGTCCCCAGCACAAGAAAGACGTGGACTTGTTGGAGTGGGTCCAGAAGAGTGCCACAAAAATGATCAGAGGGCTGGAACATCTGTCCTATGAAAGAAAAGCTGAGAGAGTTGGGGTTGTTCAGCCTGGCGAAGGCTCTGGGGAGACCTTATTGCAGTCTTTCAATATATAAAGGGGGTTTATAAGAAAAAATAGAGGCTTTTTACCAGTGCCTGTAGTGACAGGATTTCACAGAATATTCTGTGTTGAAAGAGACACACAGGGATAATCAAGTCTAAGTCTTACAAGAATGGCCCATACAGGGATCGAAACCATGACCTTGGTGTTATTAACACCAGTGGTTTTAAACTTAAGGAGCATAAATATAGTTTAGATATTAGGAAGAAATTCTTTACTGTGAGGGTGGTGAGGCACTGGAACAGGTTGCCCAGAGAAGCTGTGGATGGCCCCTCCCTGGAAGTGTTCAAGGACAGGTTGGATAGGGCTTTGAGCAACCTCGTCTAGTGGAAGGTGCTCCTCCCTGCCCATGGCAGGGGAGTTGGAACTAGATGATCTTTAAGGTCCCTTCCAACTCAAACCATTCTATGATTCCATGAAATATAGGCAAAAGCCTAGAATCTGAGCAAATCTCTCCTCTGGAAACAGTGGCCAAAAATTTGTGTGGGGAACAAAACATGAAAGTGCTAAGAAGCACTTTGTGTTCTTAGTCTCTCATTTAAGATAATGATATTTAATAATATAAAAAATGCTGCTTGACATAAATATAACAGAAGTGTAACTATTCCTATGACTTCTGTTTTCAGTAAAGAGATGCTTATGTTTGCTTTGGTATTATAAAGCAATTAGCAATTTAAAGCAGTAATACATTCTAAGAAACAAAATGCTGTGTAGTATCCTTTGGTTTCCTGGATGGAGGCCCTTAATACAAGTGGGGGGTCAAGAGATAATGTTACTCTGTCAAAAAAGACCTTAAAAATGTAAAATATGTGAAATATTAACTCCTCCTTTGGAAAGCGTACTTTTATCCTTTTGCATTTCATTTTTGAGCATATTATTAAAAATTAACAAATTTCATAACATACCAGGTTTTAATTTGCATTTCTGATGCATACAAACATATGTCAAGTATACTTTCCAGATAGTGCTTTTTTTAAAATATCAAATAGAAATTAGAGCACCAAATATTTTATCTACATTTTCTGAAAGAAAAATGTACAAAGTATAAAGTTGTATTTCTGTGGTGAATATGTGGGTTTGGTTTTTTCCTAGATATGTTTTGGTACATGATAATTATGACATCATGGCTAGGCTTCACAAAT